>PVIY010001421.1:0-92372 GCA_004026745.1 Myrmecophaga tridactyla | reverse complement strand
ACGAAGCTAAAACTAGCATTCAGAGGTCTTGTAAGTCACTATTTCTAGAAGGCTTGGGCTTGGAATTTTCCACCATCATAGCTCATCAGAATCCCTTGGAAACTCAGACATCACAGCTTCTAACCTCTACCCAACTTAGAGGTGACAGCACCTAAAGTGGTTGTCAATTCTGTGACCATTATCTGTCTGAAAGAAATCCTTGTTCTCCATGGACTTCGTGTTTTTCTCAGCAGAGATGTAATATGCACCTACTTTGTGCCCAGGAGCTTTTACACATAAAACCGAGTAATTAAACAGAATAGGCACAGGAACTTCTGGGAGGAAGTGACTAACTCAGATGGGAGGAATTAGGGATCCAACAGCAAGGTGACAGAGGTTTAGAGGACTCCATAGTTCTTTCTAGCATACATGGCATCTTTTGGCTGTGTTTTCAATTGCTTGCTTCCTTCCTTCACTTTTGTCTTGAGAAGTTTGATTTCTTCCAAAAGCGAATAATATCGTATGTCTTCTGGTGTGCAAAACTAATTTTCATAGATTCCTTTTTTTTTGGTGCTAGTGTGTTCTATGTCCCAATAAAGAAATCTTTCTTTTAGTTAAAGATCACAAAAATATTCTCCTATGCTTCCATATATTTTGTTGTGCATAAGCTATGGAATTTCAGCTTTCAAGGTTAGGCTTATGGTATATTTTTAAAAAATATTTTTAATGGTAAATCTTCACACACGTGCATTCCATACATGGTGTACAATCAGTGGCTCACAATATCATCACATAGTTGTGTATTCATCACCAGGATCATTTTTTATAACATTTGCATCACTCCAGAAAAAGAAATAAAAAAAAGAAAAAAACTCATATATACCTTAACTCTTCCCTCTCATTGACCACTAGCATTTCCATCCACCCAATTTATTTTACCCCTTATCTCCTCATTATTTATTATGTTTTTGGCCACATTTCTTTACTCATCTGTACGTACCTAGGATAAAAGGAGTATCAGATACAAGGTTTTCACAATCACACAGTCACATTGTAAAAGTTATATCTTTATACAATCATCTTCAAGAATCAAGGCTACTGGAACACAGTTCAACAGTTTCAGGTACTTCCCTCCAGCCACTCCAATACATCATAAACTAAAAAGGGATATCTATATAATGCATATAGATAACCTCTTGACTCTGAAATCTCTCAGCCACTGAAAATTTATTTTGTTTCATTTCTCTTTTCCCCCCTTTGGTCGAGAAGGCTTTCTCAATCCCTTGATTCCAGGTCCTGGCTCATCCTGGGAGTTCTGTCCCACGTTGGTAGGGAGATTTACACCCCTGGGAGTCATATCCCATGTAGCGGGGAGAGCAGTGAGTTCACCTGCAAGTTGGTTTAGAGAGACAGGCCACATTTGAGCCACAAAGAGGTTCTCTGGAGGTGATTCTTAGGCCTAATTTTAAGTAGGCTTAGCTTATCCTTTGCAGGGATAGGTTTCATAGGGGCAAACCTCAAGATTGGGGGCTTGCCTATTGATTTGGTTGTCCCTATTGCTTGCTAGAATATCAGAAATTCTCCAGTGGGGAAATTTAATATGTCTTCCTTACTCCCCAGTTCCCCAAGGGGACATCGTGAATACTTTTTTATTCACTGCCCAAATTACTCTGGAATATGTTGGGGCATCACACTAACCTGGACAAACCAACAAAATCTCATGCCCTATTCAAGATTCCGTGTAATTATGGTGTTCAACTAAACTGACCATACAAGTTAAACTACCCAAAATACAAATTTTGCACCAAATAAACATCTCTCCCTTTGTTCTCACATAGAAGTTGAAGTTTTAAAATATGGATGATATCACCCTTTACCCTGTATTCTGATCTACCTTAGTCCTATCCAGAATCAGCTTCATTTATATCTCTACTCGAAGTCTGATACCTTTTTCAACTTTTTAAACAGTTCTTGTATGGGGTACTGCCGACTTTCATAGCTTCAGAGCTCTAACCCAGGGTCTTATGGTATGTTTTGAATTATGTATTCTTTATGGTGTGAGATAGGGTTTGAGATTCACTGTTTTGACCACTTACGTATCCTGTTGTTCTGGTGCCATTTGTTGAAAAGATGATCAATTCCCAATTGTATTATCTTTCTGGAACTTTTTAAAAGAACATTTTGAAATATGAATTTATTTTCTTTAGTATATGTAAGACAATTCGGATTTTCCTAATTGAATTTTCTTAGTACCTTTGTCAAAAATCAGTTGACCATATACGTGTGGGTCTATATCTGTAATCTGTAATCTGCAGAAGTACCTTTTTACTAATTGTTCTATATTTTTCTGCCTGTTACTGAGAGAATTGAGTGAATGTGTCATACCATGGTTTTGTATTTATCTTTTCCTTTATTTTTCCTGTCAATTTTTGTTTTATGTATTTTGTAGCTCTGTGTTCTAGTTTGCTGGCTGCCGGAATGTAACACACCAGAGACAGACTGGCTTTTAATTAATGGGGATTAATTTTGTTAGTTCTTCAGAGGAAATGCAGCCAACTTTCTACTGAGGTTCTTTCTTATGTGGGAAGGCACATGGGTGATCTCTGCTGGCCTTCTCTCCAGGCCTCTGGGTTCTAACAACGTTCCCCAGGGTGATTTCTTCCTCTCCAAAGGCCTAGGCTGAGCTGCGAGTGCTGAGATGAGAAATGCAGAACTGCTTGGGCTGTGCTACGTTGAGCTCTCTCATTTAAGCACCAGCCAATTAAATCAAACATCATTCATTGCAGCAGACACGCCTCCTAGCCGACTGCAGATGTAATTAGCAACAGATGAGGTTCACGTACCATTGGCTCACGTCCACAGCAACAGGACTAGGTTCCTTCACCTGGCCAAGTTGACAACCACACTCTGTAACTATATGAATACACATTTAGTATTATAATCTATTCTTGAGAAATTTGTCATTTATCATTATAAACTGACCTTTATCTTTGATAACACTACTTGTTTTAAAGGCAACTTTATCTGATTTTCAAATAGCCATAAGCTTTCTTATGCTTTGTGTCATCCTATTGGAGTAATTTTTAAAGTGTGTCTCTTAAAAATAGTGTGTAGTTGGTTCTTGCTCTCCTATCTAATCTGAAAATCCTTTCCTTTAATTAGAGTGTTTAATACATTTATATTAATCTAATTATATAGTAGGATTTATGCTTGCCAACATTTTACCTGTTTGTATTTATTCCCTTTATGCTTTGTTTCTTTGATTTCCTACCCCCCCGCCATTTTCTTTTGGGTTATTTCAAGTATTGCTTTCTATCTACTTTCTTTGCCTTTAAGTTAGTACCTCTGCATTGTTTCTTAATCTTGCTCTAGGGATTTTAATATGCATACTTAACTTAGCATAATTCACCTTGCACCCATATATCACTTTAGGTATAATTTTTGTAAGAATCATATCTAGAGAATCAAATATGGGGACCTCCCTAATCACCCACTAAATGGTCAGAGAAGTATTTCCAAGAGGGTTGTGTGCAGCTTCCGAAATTAAAGACCTTCCAGTGGCTATACTTCATTCTTGGTGGTAGAGGGTACTGAATGCAGCAACTTAGCTTTTACCTTTGAGGAGGTGTCTTGGCATGCACCTAACATGACTTTGCTAATGTGGTAAGCATCTGAGTCTTCCTTGAGTTCATCTCCCACTCTCTGGCATGCATGTTTCATATCATAGCATGATTATTTGCTACTATTTACTAACCAGGTACAGTTGAAATAAAGCCATTAATAGAGTGGAATGGTATGAAATTCTGCAGAATATCAAGGCAATCTCCTCCCTATGAACTACACCTTAATAGATATCAGGAGAATTCACAGAGCCATGGGGAAAGACAGTGGATGTATACTTCTGTCTATGTGATGGCAACCTGTTTTTGTATCTTCACTAACTGATGGGAAGCATCAGCCAGATCAAACGAAGGGCCATAGTCTGTTTATTTGGTCCAGTGAAAATACTACTTTTGGAAGGCAATTGTGATTAGTACCAGCACCTGTTTAAATTTACCAAAATCAGCAAAGAGCCATCTGGTGTCCAGGGATCAGACAAGAGATTTGAATGGTGATATGATGGTGACAATAACCCCTGAATCTTTTAGTTTTTGACAGTGGTGCTAATTTCCACAATTCCTCCAGGAATGCAGTCTTTGCTTCTGATTTACAATCTGGTCAGGGTGGAGGACACCTTCATAGACTCCCATTGTCCATTCCTACTGGAATAACTCTTACTACACAGATCAGGGACACATAAAGGTCTTCAGCCAAATGTGAAGTATATTTATCTCATTTATGTCCTTGGACCTGCGGGAATAACCATAATGTGGAACCACAGATGCACTGTATGCCCTGCAATAGGACTTGGGGAGGACTCCATTTATCACCTGGCCTCAATAAACCCCCACTGTAACCAAAGCCCCGTGATGTAACCAAACGACCATGATGGCATTTGGATTCCCTGGTATTAATGTTAGCTAAAATTTCATACCAAACAGTTCTTATATATTTGGGGTCTTCCTCTTCTACCATGCACAGATAACTTGATAAATCACTATAGGTCCCTTTGGGGATATGTTCTGAATAATATTGTCAATAATTTTAGTGGTTTTGTAGAGTACTTCCTCGAGGGAACCCAGTGTGGCTCTGTGTCTGTGAGCTGACTTAGATTTGGTAACTGGATGACTTACTGCAGTTTATAAATTCCCAGGGAGATTCTATAGTGAGCCACCTATGCCAAATGTACCTGGTCATAGAGCAAGTTTGGAAGACTAGTGTCTTCTGAACACACTTTGGGAAATATGGATAAGGCTCCATAGGCACTAAAATTAGTATCCGTTCTTCTTCTTATTTCCATCATTGGTAGTACTATTGTTTTATTATTATTTATCAGTTGAAGTAATACAGGGGACCTGGATCTTAATAACCCAAGATCAGATTTCAAAATTTACCAATAATTTTCCAAACACAATTTCACACTGGATTCAGTCTAACTTATCTCCTGTGAATTTCAGTAGCTTCAGGACATAGAAAATGTAAGTAGACAAATCCCTTCTCTCCTTGCTAATTAGGATGATGGATTGTGGAGATGGGATCATGCCCTGTCACAGTAGAAAGGAAGCCATTGCTTTTAATTAACCATACAGGGATTTAAATGATGCAAGAAAAGTGGAAACAACCTCCAAATGCACACACACTTACTCACATCTCAAACACTCCAAGTCTTTCAGGACAGGTAACAGAAGAAAACAAGGATGCAAGTACCACTTACCATTTTTAATTATCCTTCCTTCTATGCAAATGAAATGAAAGGCAAAGAAATTCAGATGAAGAGGAAGTGGTAGATTCACAGCACTCAACAGTGCCAGTCTTTCTCCAAGATTTCCTAGGACTGTGTTCTTTATTTCTTGGAGAGTTTCAGTCCCAAATAATCACCTAAGTGATGAATGATTTTCCATTATTTACATATCTTGTACCCATTGAGTGCTGCTGGTATTTAAACCTTTCTATCATGCCCAGGCCTCTGGGGAGCATGGGGATATCATGTGCTAGGAGTCCACCTAGGGGTTCTCAGCTAGGCCCTGCTATGACCTTGTGGTGGGAATTTGGAAAGGTCATTGCACCACTCGTCGTTCCTCCCTTTGGAGTTGGATTGATTCTTTTGAATGTGAGAGTGTTTGGGCTGTGGCTGACTCAGAGTAGTTTATCTCAATTCAACAAACATTTGAGGATCAGTTACTGGGTTCTGGGTCGCTGGATACACAGAGAAGCCCTGAGCCCACCTCTGGCTACAAGTGACTCACACTTTGGTTTCACAGCTAAACACGGACACAAAAATATAAAGGGTATTGGCTGTAAATAATTCAAGAGGAGTGGGGTGGTCAGAGAAGATGTCCCAGAAGGAATTATCCCTGAACAGGGTTCAGAGAATGAATATGAGCTTGTCAGGGAAAGTAGGTGCAGGGAAAGGCTTTCTAGATGGAGGGAACAGAAATTGCAAAGGAACAGTGAGATGAAATGAAAGAAATGAAAAGGTATGGTTTGTGGAGAGTTATATATTTTTGGGATATTGTGGGTATGTGCATGTGTGCAGGTGCATGTGTGTGTATTGTAAGGAGGGGCCACGGTAGAAGATGAGATGCAACCACAGTAAGGGGAAGATATCCTTGCATGGCATGGGCTTACTCCTGAGGCAAGCGTGGAGGCTGTTGAACAAGTGAGAGTTGGCAGTGGATTGGATCATAGTTAGGGTAGAGAATGGGAGCATGGATGTCATATTTTCGGATCATATTTTAAATCAAG
Source organism: Myrmecophaga tridactyla (assembly GCA_004026745.1). Classification (NCBI taxonomy): domain Eukaryota; kingdom Metazoa; phylum Chordata; class Mammalia; order Pilosa; family Myrmecophagidae; genus Myrmecophaga; species Myrmecophaga tridactyla. The sequence continues at coordinate 86,048 of PVIY010001421.1, read as the reverse complement.
TGTGACTCCTAAGTCTGACTAGAGTTTGTGCCGTTTACTAAGATGAAGATATTGGTGGAAGAGCAGGTTCAGAGGAGTTTTGGAATCAAAAGTTGTTCAGACTTGCTAAGCCAGAGAAGTGCACAAGCTAATTGCTCTCTTTTGGAGTTCTCTGCACCAGAGCCGAAGCCCTGCAGAGACTCATTTTTGGCAAAAACTTTGCATAAATTGAATCCTACCAGTTCTCCGGTAAGGGCAGATAGCACAAATTTGGATTTTTGCCTATAATGCTGCCTCTTTTTTGCTTCCTGATTTTGAAGAAAATGAATCAAACTTTCCATGTTCAGTTGAGAAAGCAGCCAGCAGGAAGAAAAGATGTCTGGGGAGGTGGGGATTTAGCTGTACTTTCAAGTATAGAGAAGTTGAGGTGAGCAGATCAGAGAAGCTGACCTTGTTTTCCACAAGGCACCTGGAAGCTTGAGCTTTATTCACCAAAGAGCAAAATCTGATTACCTGCCTCTACCTCCATTGCTGAAAGAGATGTTTTTAAAAATGTAGTCCTGACCTGTGAATCCCTTATTATGCTTCCTTTAGCAAAGTACTGGCAGAATTCTTCTAGTTCAGTCCAAACTTCTAATCTAGGTCCCCTCTGACCTGGTCCTTGATTCCTCACCAGCCTCACTCTCTCTTGCCACTGACCTCTTCTTAGTCCCCAAATGCACAAGACACTTTCCTCCTCAGGTCTTTACTCTTGTGGCTCCCTCTGCCAAGTCTGTGGTTCCCTCTAACCTCCCCCCACACCATGTCACTCAGTTACCAAACCATTGCCCAAGTTTAAATTTGAACATGATTCCTCTGGGACTCTTCTTCGATGCTTCTCCCTTATGTTGGTCATGAGCAAGTCAGTCATGAGGGGAGATTGATCCTTCCTCTGTTCCAGTCAGGTCCCCTGCAAATATCTCTTGGAAGTTTGAGGATGCTGCACTTCAGTACTTTATCTATTTCTTACTTCCACTGATTCTTTGAGAACTTGCTGGGGAAAAGCTCTTTCTGAATGGATCACTTTGCTAGAGGAGCCTTTTTGAGCTATTCAGGATGGTGATGGTTGAAAACTTCTGATTCTAAAGTTTAGTGGACATATGAAAACAAGATGATGAGCCAGTAAAGAACAATGATATCTTTTTATGTGATCACTGTCTCACCAAGGAATGGTAAGGTTCCTGCACCCCATGCCCTCCAAAATTCTACCCCTATTGTGCTGGTTTGAATTTGTGGACCCCCCCAAAAAACATGTCCTTTAATCCTCATTCAGTATTGCTGGGTGGGAGTTTTTTAATTGTTCCCATGGAGATGTGACTTGCCTGGCTGTGGATACTAATTTTTGATTAGAGGAAGATGTGAGTCCACCCATTCCAGGAAGGCCTTGACTGGAATCTTTTAAAAGAGGAAACATTTTGGATAGAGTTCCTTTTTTTCAGAGATCCATGAGAACAGCAGAGCCCACACAGCCAGAGACCTTTGGAGATGAAAAAGGAAAATATCCCCAGGGGAGCTTCATGGAACAAAAAACCTGGAGAGAAAGCTAGCAGACTTCACCATGTTTGCCACATGCCTTTCCAGTTGAGAGAGAAACCTTGACCATCATCAGCCCTTCTTGAGTGAAGGTAACCTCTCGGTGCCTTAATTTGGACATTTTTATAGACTTGCTTTAATTGGGATATTTTCACAGTCTAGAACTATAAACTCACAGCTTAATAAATTCCCCCTTTTAAAAGCCATTCCATTTCTGGTATATTGCATTCCAGTAGCTAGCAAACTAGAACAGATTTTGGTACCAGGAATGGGGTGTTGCTGTGGTTTGAAAATTCCAAACATGTTGGATGGCTTTTTAAGTGGATAAGGGGAAGATTCTGGGAGAAACTTCTGTATCAAGTGAGAAGCTTGAAACAGAAGGCCTAGAATGCTTTGAAGCAACTGTTGGAAGAAATGTGGATTCTAATGATATCTCTGACAAGGCTCTAGACAGAGATGAGGCATGTGTTATTGCAAACTGGGAGGCAGGTGACCTTTGTTTTAAAATGACAGATAATCTGGCAAAATTGACTAGTTGATTTGGCTGGAAGGCAGATATTAAAAGCTATGAATTTGGATATTTAGCAGTAGATATTTTGAAATTAAATGTGGAAAGTGCAGCCTGGTTTCTCCTTGCAGCTTATAGTGAAATGCAACAGGGAAGAGACAAGCTGAGAACTGAACTCTTGGTGCAAAGAAACCAGAAACTGACATTCTGGAAAATTCTGGGCTTCCAGAAAGGGAAACCCTAGAGAATGTTGTCCCACATGAGGATTTAACCAAATGTGGAACCAGTCAACCATTTCAAAAAAAGCCATTGGAAATGGAGTTACCAGGAAGAATTTGTGGAAACTCCTAAGGTCTGATAGGCATGATCTTTGCTTACTACACAGAAAGCCAACAAGAGTGCTGTGGGACCCGTATAAATGCAGCTGCTGCCAGTCTGGACTAGGGGCTCAGAAAAGGGACAATGTGAAGGAAAAATAACTTCAGAGGCAGAACTATGGAAGCTAGTCTAGAGTCAAGAAGCTTTGGGCCAGGAGAGCAGCCCCACCCAAGTACTTGGAGAGGGTATTTGCCTCAAAAGCAGAGGATGGGGCTTCTACCTCATTGCAGTAGAAGAGTCCTGTTGCCCCAAGACCTTGAAGATGGGACAGCACATTACTTGAGGTTTGGGGAGAGCCTGGCTGCCACTACATGGAAGGGTTGAGCATGTGCCTCGGAGATAGCAGAGAGCCCCGGTGCAGCCCTGATGCTTGGAGAGGATGGAGCCGAGAAAAAGGTGGTCTTCTCAATGTCCCCCAAGGCTGCATTTGGAAAGAGGCGGGCTGCTGCGTAGGCCTTCAGAAAGGGTAGGGCTGCTGCTTTCTTAAGCCCCAAAGGTAAATGTCTCTCAGACTTTGAAATCTAATGGACTTTGCCCTCCAGGTTTTCAAAACTGCTTGGGCCCAGTGACCCCTGTGTTCCTTCCAATTTCTTCCTATAGAAATGAGGGTATTTATCCTATGATTGTCCCTCCTTTGTATAATGGCAGCAAATAAATTGTTCTGTTTTACAGGCCCAGAACCAGAGGAGAATTTTGCCTTAGAACAGACCATGCCTGTGATAGAATTTGATGAGATTTTGTACTGTTTCTGACTTTGTATTGTATTTGATTTGTTACTGAAATGGCTTAAGGATTTCTGATATTGTGATGGAATGAATGCATTTTGTATTTGGAAAGAACATGTCTTTTGGGGGTCCAAAAGGATGGAATGTGCTGGTTTGAATTTGTGGACCCCAGAAAAGCCATGTCCTTTAATCCTCATTCAGTATTGCTGGGTGGCAGTTTTTTTCAATTGTTCATGGAGATATGACTTGCCCAATTGTGGGTATTAACTTTTAATTAGAGGAAGATGTGACTCCACCTATTCCAGGAAGGCCTTGACTGGAATCTTTTAAAAGAGGAAACATTTTGGAGAGAGTTCCTTTTTTTTAGAGATCCATGAGAACTGCAGAGTCCACACAGCCAGAGATCTTTGGAGATGAAGAAGGAAAATGTCCCCGGGGGAGTTTCATGGAACAAGAAGCCTGGAGAGAAAGCTATCAGACTTTGCCATGTTTGCCACATGCCTTTCCAGTTGAGAGAGAAACCTTGAATGTCATCGGGCTTTCTTGAGTGAAGGTTACCTCTTGTTGGTGCCTTAATTTGAACTTTTTTTTTAAATTTGAACATTTTTTATAGACTTGCTTTAATTGGGACATTTTCACGGCCTAGAACTGTAAACTCACAACTTTTTAAAAGCCATTCTGTTTCCAGTATATTGCATTCCAGCAGCTAGCAAACTAGAACACCTACCTTTGTCCCCCTGAAGCTAGAACTCCATTATTATTCTCTTTGTTGGAATAACTCTTGCTATTTCAGTTTCCTCCTCACAGATGGCTGGAACACAGGAAGTCTCAATAACTATGCTATGAATGAATGAATTACAAGCAAGTCTTGTAACAACAGCCATAGGCTCACACTCTACTGCTCAAACTGGAAGAGTGCCTTTCTCCAGAAGTGCCTTCCTTCTGCTATCTCCATGCATCAAACCTATGGATCTTTCAGGGCCCCACTCAAATGGCCCCACCTCCACTGTACCATCTCACTACCCAGAAGCAGAGTTCCCCTCCTTCTTCCCTGTCTCAATCCTGCTGAAGAGATAAGCAGGATATTCTCCAGTCTCTCCTCCATGATTAGGTCCCAGAGTGCAGGAATACTCTTCCTCACTTTTGCCTCCATCACAGAACTTTTCTGGAAACACCCTTCCCCACATTAGCTTGAGCCACTTAATTGACTCTTGCCTTAAAATTTTATATTTATTATTGATACCATGTATTGAACGTCTTCTATGACTCAGGTTCATTGGTAAATGCTAGAGTTACAGCATCTTCTTAATCGGGGAAGATTTCAAGAGAGTATATAAAGAATCTTAGCATTTCTTTACGCCTCCCTTGGATCTCAGGATTCAGTTCTCCTAACACTCTCTTGTTTCTGGAAGAATGCCTCAGCCTTCCAGAAGGCTGTAGATTCCCAGGCCCTACCCACTGGGGCCCAATCCTTGCTTCCAACAGCCCTTTTCCTTCTTGGGACAGCAGTCCTGGTGCCAACTGCTGGGCTTAGCTGCCTGCTACAAGGGTGACACCTGGCTGCCCCCTCTCCACCTCCCCTCCTCTCGCCACCCAAGTGCTGTCTCCTGCCCCAACCCTCTCAGGGATTTGTCCTTGGCTGAGGAAAGCTGCCTTCGTAGGTATGTGGATGGCCTCAGTCAATGGCTGGCTGATTAGGGAGCACAAATGGCCATCCCATTGCCTAAGGGGGAGGGTATAGCTCTGCAAAGACCCTCCGCAACCTGTGGAGCAAACTTAGCTCTTCTTCTGTTTGTTGCTTCATTGACTCCTTTTCAATTTTTTTTCTAAACGTGGAAGAAATTGTATGCATCCAAATCCCAAACTTGAGCTTTGCTTTTAGTGAGTCTGACCAAAGACAGACTCCAAAATCGAGACCTTTGCCCACACCCCACTTAGGAGTCTCTATTCTCAGTTTCTTCTGCCCTGCTCTGTGCTCTGGAGGTTGACCCCATGGCATGGGTTATCAGGCATCCATTGCCTCATGGCCAAGGGGATTGGCCAATGGCAAGGTGAGGGGAGATGGCACAAGAGAAAGGGATGGGGGATTTGTCTCCCTGCTTCTGTCCTGCTGCAGCTCCCCACATAGCTGTGTTTGCACCCTCTGTCAGGCAGCCTTTCTTACATGCCCCCAGCTCTGAAAACTGATTCTTTCCCCACCTTTTCTGCTGTGGGGATAGACCCTCCTGCACTACTCCCTCCCCCATGCTGCAGTCCCCAGTGACTCAGCACCCTTTTTTGGTTCTCTTAACTCTGATCACATCTCTCTGAAGAGTACTGTCACTCCAACTCTCTCCCAAATTCCCAGCCCACTGTGATATCTTTATCCTGCCAGCCACTGAACTGCTTCAGGTCTCATCTACCAGGTCTACTCCAGTTGATTGCTAATGACTACCTGGAGTGGTGGGTTATGGAAGATGGGGTGTTCAGTCCTGGCCCAGCAGGAGACAACACTGTGATCAATCAGACACCGGGCGGTGGTGTAAGTACCCATGATGGGTGCCTCTAATCTAGATGATCCACGAGATCTCAATCAGCTGTGACTTTGGGGATCCATTTATAAACAAACAGATGAGCTTTCCTGTCTAAGAAACCCAAAGAAGTGGGTGAGTTATGACTCTAGCCCTGGGCAACAGGTCTGACAGCTTCTCGTGGCCATGTGGAGATGTATCTTTTCCGGGTGGCCGATATATCTGAGTTTGTAGATTATATCCTCTGTCCGTGCTGCTTTCTGCACTGCCTGCCAGGGGACAGCCTCTCCCAGGTTGTTAAGATGCCAGGTGAAAAAGAGACACCTCCCCTGTAAGTCACAGGTGGGCTGATAAATATCAGAGAGAGGGGAGAGATTTGCTCAAGGTCATGCAAAAGCAGTGGGGTGTTATCAAAACGGCACAGGATTAGAACCTGCAGTTTTTTTCAAATGTCACCTCTATCCTAATTCTCTGTAAGCTTTGTCAAAATGTATGTTTCATTTAAAATATTTTTTGATCAGCTACTATGTGTCAAATTTAATATTGTTTTGAGGGAGAATAAAAATAGCACTACAGCCCTAAGCCTAGGGAGGATAGGAGACTCTAAACAAAGGCCACATGAATAAATGTACGCATTCTGAATTTCACTTAAATTATGAAGGTGAAGACCAAGAATGGGGAAGGGTGATGGTTAAGCTATGGAAGGCCTGAGGTATGCGTGGGAGTAAGCCAGGTGAGCAGCTGGCAGATTTTTGGACCAGGAAGAGGGAATGGTAGACCAGAAGACCCTGAGGCAGAGAGATGAAGTAACTGGAAGATTGCCCGTTTGGAATCCAATGGGAGATGCGGAAAATGAATCAGGAAGATAAAAGGGAGGGAGGGCCGGATTGTGCAGGGGTTGAGGCCAGATGGAGGCTGACGAGGCCAGGAACACATGCCCGAAAGCCCTGTTCTCACACATCCAGTACAGTGCTCCCTGAGGTGTGGAGGTCGGTGGGCCAGCAGGAGGAAGCCCAGTGCACAAGCCAGGAAGAGGACTCAGACTGGAAGAAAAGCACCATCTTTTGTCTGTCTTTGCAAAATGCAAACACCACATCTGCGTCTGTGGGCTGTTGTGAGGCTTCAATGTGGTTCTCTGTGGGAATGCACTTTCTAAACTGTAAAGTGCAGTGGGCATGGCCATTTTTTATTGGAGTTGTTGGTGAGCCAGCACCAGGCCCAGAGCCTCAGGTCTCCTGAGTTGGCAGCAAGTGTAGGTTGCTAGTACCCATCCAGATCCAGGCAATCTATAAAGGCAGCAACTTTTGGCTCATCCCCTCACATCCTCCCACCCTCCTAGCAGGCATCCATCTTTTGACTTTCTGGATCTGCTTCTCTTTCTTTCACACATCCTCCTCTTCCTACTTCACTCCTCAACCAAACCCAAGCAATGTCTTTAAAACTTCCTTTTAAGGTCACCCCTGGATGTGAGGTATGAGCCCACTGACCAGAGCTTCTTCTCAGGTGACCCCCGAGACTCCGTCTGCCTTTGACGCTGATGCTATCAGTGACTAATTCAAGGAGGCTGAGGGCCAGACCAGAGGGAGAGGGGACACCAATCAACCACTAGGCTTGTCTGCACACCCCAATCCTGGCAATTATAATCCAAGCTCATCAGCCATTCAAGCCATCACTTTCTCCCAAAATGGCACCTCCATAGGGTCCTTGCCTCTTCTTTACCCTTTGAACTTCTATTTACCCTTCAAAACTCAGCAAACTGACCTCCTCAGAATCCCTAGAATGGTTATTTTGTATCCTCTCTAGTAGGAGCTGAGTAGACTGCCCCACCATCACCCATTCATGCTCTATTTCTCTCTCTGCACCCTCAGCTCCCTGAAGTCTGGAGAGGTCCTGTGTCCCATAGGGATCAGCCCAGCACTCGCACTTAGGAGGGCGTCTGTGAAAGTTTATCAAAATATGAAAATGGGAGTTGATGAGGAAATGCCTGAGCACACGTTCTTGGGAGATTTCTCCTAAAAATGCAGCCTGAGCAGAGCCCCTCACCCCTCTGTCCAGTTCAACACGCTGGAGAATAAGGCCATAACATGTTAGGAAGGTCCTCTCATCCTTCAGAGAATGGAAATACAAGGACATACCATTTTGTCTTTAGCTGTCTGTTGAGGCAGCCAAAAAGAGCAACCTCATATCACGAGGCACATTCCAATTAACAGCCCAGGGCCCAGAAACTGAAGGGTGAGTCTTCTCCTCGGCCAGTATGAGAAAATGAACCAGTAATAAATAACGAATTAGGAAGAAGGGATATTGATTGAGCTTTTTTTATCCCCTCTTCCTCCACTTTGGTTTAATGTTTCCTGTAAAGAGGATGGTGTGGCTGGCATTCAAGAAGGAAGAAAATTGAATTTAAAGTCATTTTAAAGTCTGTGATTAATGTCATGCCAGGTAAGCCATGAAAAAGCCCATTAGAAGCCTATTAAAATATTCTACTTTTAAGACACCAAAAGTTATCTTCCTGCATCATATAGATTCCCTTGCAGTAAACATATATAAACTATGAGCCTGGCATGCCGTTGGCAGCATCCCATCTCTACATATATGTATAATGGATTCATATAAAACATATCCATGTGTGGCACAAAATAAAGACAGGTCTATCACATCAAATACCTGTTGATTGAACTGTTGAACACAGCATATAGAAACCCTCTACAAAGATATGGGAATAAGCATAATGGTCAAAAACCAGGCTGATGTGTATACAGGGTCAGACATATAGCAACTAGTGACCCTAGAGTCTGGATGAGGCTACTTAACCTCTCTGAGACCCATGATCTTCATTTTAAAAATGGAGATATGGTAATAGACTTATTAGGATTTAATAAGATGCAGTACATGCAATATACACACAGATATGTATTCTATCTATAACTATACATTTATAACTTGCAAATGAGGAATAAAGATAGAGTTACCTTGTGGACATGTATGCATATGCATGCATATATGTACGTATATGTGGGTGTATATACACCTACATTTAGATGTGGAGCATTTTTATTGGCATTTTTTTTTGCCAAGTATTTTTATATACTTGCCCATCTGGCTAAGATTCAAAACCAAATTTGAGATTTGGAGTTTGACAGATTTTGATGCATATTGAGTCTTTCCACTATTCTGTAAGATATTTAGTCTCCCCGAGCTTCAGTCTCCTCCTCTGTAAAACAGGAAAATTAATAAGAACTGTTTCTGGTTGTACTTACTGATAGGACTGGAAAAGAACGCCTTTACAGAATCAATAGCTGGATCCCAGCTCCTGAAGCTGGTTAAAAGCACAGAAAGGTATTCTACAGAATGGGAAAAGGTATTTGTAAAGCATATAGCTAACAAAGGCTCATCTCCGGCAAATATATATATATATATATATATATCCTCCATAAAAATCAATAAAAACAGGAAGAGAATGCAATAGAAAATGGGAACACTACTTGGACAGTGTTGAAAGACAAATTGGAGTCAAGTTTGCAGATCACAGCATTTTATTTGGGACACCAAAAATTCTGCTGCAGCAGGGAAGTGATCTCTTATAAACCCAGAAGCAACTTTGAGCTTCTAGAGATGACAAGCAATTTTTATAGACAGAAAAGAGAAGTTAGCTTGAATCCTATTGATTGGATGGTTTTTTTGCCCCCAGATTTTAAGGTGGGTTTAGGGTAGATGGGCTTTATTTTGTATTGAGTGAAATGAACTAACTAGAGGCTTAATTGGCTAGCTGGGTCAGTCACCTTTGGGTCAAAAGGTTTGAAAAGGAAATTCAAGAGGGAGTCCAAAGAGGAAGTAGGACATATCTTTTGCTCTTGTTTTTGGCTCTGAGGGCTTCCCAGAGCTTTCTGTATATAATTTTTTATTAACTTTGCCCCTTTTAGTTATTCCCTAAATATGAGGCTATAAGGACTTGGCCAAAGATGTTGTTAGTCTTCATTCACCACTACAAGTCCCTTGTGCTTGATTACTGACTTCATGGGCTGGCCGAAGTTTGAGATTTTCATTGTCCCATTCATGCTGGTTTTGTACCCTTAGTTGTATCATTTGTCAATTTAGTGACTGATTAGAAGCATTTAAGAGTCAAGAGATCAGAGAATGAATAAGGGATGTTATGAATATTATGATTAAACAGGGATAAGAAGTGGCTGTGAGGACATCTCTGAGCCAAGGTCCCCATACCCTAGAAGCCAGCCAAAAAGAGACTCAGACCAATCAGATTTGGGAGGTGTGTGAGATGATATGGATGCTTCTCTTGCATGGACTTCTGCTGCCACAACCTCTTGGTAAACTTCCTTTTGAATGTCATAAGCAAATGCACAGCACTGGGTGCCCAGGAGTGCACACACACACACCTCCATGGGAAGACAAACTATAGTCTAATGACAATTGATTTTGTAGTCATTTTGTCAGGTTCTTGTATTTCGTCAGCTGGTGAGCTGATAGGCTGCCTTGGGGGGGAGATTGGTTTTTCTAACTCTAAAGCTGCCTTTTTTAATGTCATCTGTAATCAATGTATCTTCTGCCGCAGGAGATAGATGTCCCAGTGACAAGGGGGAATAATACCAAGAACAGAACACCCTGTGAGTTTAGTCTGGTTTAATGAGTTTTTCCATTATCCATTTAGAGCTGTATCTAGTCTGGCAATAGTCTGTTCATGAGTTTTGATAGTATGGGAAGAGGTCCTAAGGGCCCTCAGATTTCTAATTATCCCTTTTGGAAGCTTATTCAGAGGACAGCATAAGGTATACAGGTGTACTTTGTATGCCTTGCATCCACATACAAAATGATTTCCCTGAAGTGCATAATAAAGGTAGCTATTGCCTTTAAGGAATGGAATATTGACTTGTAAAGCTAATTGGGTATAAACTCCAAAAGGAGGATTATAACCATCATAATCTTCATTGTGATCTGATATCTTGGTCCATTTAACCAATAATTTCCTTAGCAGGACCCTACAACCCACCAGTAATTTGTGCCCTGAAAGGAATGATTCTTATATTATTAAAATCTTGGGGTGCTTAGAAAAAAATTGTGTCTCAAAAGGGTCCCTGACCCCTACAGTAGGCTCCTGTCTTATGTAAGTAAAAGGTGTCTTCACATATAGAGACTAGACATTTACTCTCTCCTACAGGGTGACCATTCTCATCTGTCTGGTTTCCAGTAAATACCATGTTCCTTGGGTTAAAAGGGCCACATCTTAATCCCAGTCTCAGGGGCTCTTGAGGCACAACCCAGAGTCATTTCAAAAGGGATATCTATCCAGCTGGGTATAATTGATGTTTCCTGTTAAGGCCAAGTCTACAAGTGTAAGAGGGATGAGTATTAGAGGAATATTGTCTGGGGACTAAGTAGGGGATGGGCACAGGACCAGAAGTTTCTCTGGTTTCATTTGCTATATGGTGTGCTAGAAGGACAAAAGAATTGTATTGAAGGTAAGAATAAATAGGGCAGAATAGGGTAAAGAGGAGGATACGGGGGAACAATGGTGAAGGTAGGGTATTAGTGAAGATGGAAGTTGGGCATTGTAAGGGGTTATGGGTTGAATGTTTAGACAGATGGGGAAAAGGAAGAGACAGAGAATAACACAAGGAGATTCAGGTGGGCCTGGGTCTTGGCCTGTGGTCTTGGACATCATCTTCTTGTTCCAGTGTCTTGGGTAGAAGTGTCTACATCAGCTGGTCTTTGTTTTTGGAATCCTTGTGTCAAGTTTTGCTTGAGGTTTGAAATGGAAGAGATCTTCCAAGGACTTAGAGCTCGTTTTACTTGTGACACATGGATGCATGCATCAAGTGTCTGTAGTTTTTTTTGCTTTAATTGTGATCAATAAGACTTGATAAGGTCTCTTCCTTCTAGGTTCTAATGCAGTCTTTCCTTGATGTCTCTTCTAGTGCACTGAGTTTCCAGGTTGAAGATCATGTAGAGTCTGATGTAGAGGAATCTTAGGAAAGGAAGCCTGGTTCAGTGAATGGTAGAACTAGGTATATATAATTAGTCCCTAAAAATAATTAGCAATACCAGGTTGTATTCGATTAGAGTCTAGAATAGTAAGAGAAATAATGAGCCTCATGGGTCTTTCAGCTATGATTCCAAAGGGGAATAGTTTGTGTTTTCCTGATGGGCTAGATCTTATGGCTCTCAAGGCTAAGGGAAGAATCTTAGGCCAAAGAAGAGAAAATGATTCAGATAATTTAGCTAATTTAAATGATAAAATACCATTTGTTCTTTCTATCTTTCCTGATGATTGAGGATGTTAGGAACAGTAGAGCTTTTGGATCATGGGTAGGACATTGCAAAGCTCCTTGACTACAGTTTCAGTAAAATGAGTCCCTCAATTGCTTGGGGCAAACAAGGTCTAATAGCTTAATAGCTACCGTGAGGGCAGAAACCTTATGACAAGGAACACGTTCTATCCATCCAGAGAATAAAAACATGATAACAAGGAGAACTTCATATCTCATTGTGCTGGTTTGACTCTGTTGTGTACCTCAGAAAAGCCACATGTATTTAATCTACATTCAATATAGCTAGGTGGGATCTTTTTTATTGTTTCCATGGAGATGTGGCCCACCCAATTGTGGGTGGTAAACTTTGATTAGATGGTTTCCATGGAGATGTGTCTTCACCCATTGAAGGTGGGGTTGCTTACTGGAGCCCTTTAAGAGGGAACTATTTTTGAAAAAGCTTGAGAGTTGACAGAGCCAAAGCCACACAGCCAGAGATCTTTGGAGGTGCAGCAGGAGAACACCCCTGGGGAATTCTTATGAGATGAAAAGCCAGAAAAGAAAGCTAGCAGATGTTGCCATATGCCTTCCCAGCTGACAGAGGTGCTCTGGACCCATTGACCTTTCTTGAATCAGGGTATCTTTCTCTGAATGCCTTAGTTTGGACATTTTCATGGCCTTAGAACTGTAAACTTGCAACTTAATAGATTCCCCCTTTTAAAAAGACATTCAGTTTCTGGTATATTGCATTCTAGCAGCTTACAAACTATAACATTCATAGAAGGGATTTGTTGTATTAAGTCCATCCAAAGGTGTTCAACAAGGCCTATCCATCTACTTGTGGTAGTTAGATTCAGTTGTCAACTTGGCCAGGTGAAGGCACCTAGTTTTGTTGCTGCGGACATGAGCCAATGGTACGTGAACCTCATCTGTTGCTAATTACATCTGCGGTCTGCTAGGAGGCATGCCTGCTGCAATGAATGACATTTAACTTAATTGGCTGGTGCTTAAATGAGAGAGTGCAATGTAGCACAGCCCAAGCAGCTCAGCATACCTCATCTCAGTACTCACAGCTCAGCCCAGGCCTTTGGTGATGCAGAAAGGAATCACCCCAGGGAAAGTTGTTGGAACCCAGAGGCCTGGAGAGAAGGCCAACAGAGATTACCCTGAGCCTTCCCACGTAAGAAAGAAACTCAGATGAAAGTTAGCTGCCTTTCCTCTGAGAACTAACAAAATAAATCCCCTTTTATTAAAAGCCAATCCATCTCTGGTGTGTCGCATTTGGCAGCTAGCAAACTAGAACAGTACTTGACCCTTAACAACATTTACACTTTTACCAGGGTTTTGTAATTGTCAAGTGGAACATGATTCATATGCTTTCCTTCCTTCTCATTTAAAGCACCCCCACAAATGATTTCTTAGAGTCAAAATGAAGGGTTCTGGACGTTGATGTGTGTATTCATGTAGAGTGTTGACTATGGGCCATTTTAGGGACTCAGGTACTACCAGGCAGCCATCCTGGACCACCAGAGCCTATCAGAGTGGATGGCACATACATCTGTGAGCCAATTTTATTTTCTGTACTCAGATACCCTTGAAAATCCTCCCTAATCTTGACTACAAGTGTTTAAATCATAAGCTGTTGCTCTGATATTGTTATTTGTGCTGCCCTTTTAGTATAGAGATCAGTCAAAGCATTTCCTTTATATTACTCAGTGCCTTTCCTAGTGGGAACTTCTATTTTTATAATGGCTATTTTCACTTGGGTATTTTAGAGCTTCAAGGAGATCATTCACTAAGAGGCCATCTTTTATGGGAATCCTTGCAGATGTCGTGAACCCCCTTTGCTTCCAAAGCATCCTAGAGTCATGGACTATGCCTAAGTCATATCTACTATCTGTATAAATGTTTACTTTCTGTGAGTCTGCCAGTTTACAAGCTCTGGTCTAAGCTAATAATTCAGCCATTCAGGCTGACTTAACCTCAAGTAAGTAGTTATTGCATAGTCCCCCAGATAGTTCACATTTTCAGTCCTAAGGTAGGATTCATCTTATAGATGGATATGGATTTTGAAGGGGAGCTGTCTCTGAGACCTATCCTAGGAGTAGTAAGTTTGTCAATGAGGGAGAAGCACTTATGAGGCTCACCTCCCTCTGTCAGAAGAAGGGGCATGACTGGATTAAGGATGGATAGTTTTATGGGAAAAGGTTAGTAAAAGGATTTCTTATGAGCTCAGTCTGCTAGCAGAAAAATATTGGGTGTTGGCCTTTGGGAGAAGAGTTTATGGTGCATGGGGGACTTTTAGACGCAGAGCAGAGCCTACAGTCATGTTGGCTGACATCACACCTAACTTGTGGAGACAGCCCTAAGATAGGATGGATAGTCCTTGGCAACTGAATCAAGGATTAGAATATAATAAGTGATAAGTCTGTGTTTATCTCCATGCTTCTGAGTAAGAAATCCCAGAACATGTTCATCTCTTTCATGTACAAGTAGGAAAAAATTCTTATCATAATTTGGAAGTCTCAAATTATGAGATAAATCCATCTTTCACTGGATAAATGCCCTTTTCGCATCATCAAAGGTGGATAGGGAGGCCATGCTGGAAACCCTGGTTCGATTCCTTGTGCCTGCCCATGCAAAAAAAAAAAAGTAAAAGTGGATAAGGAGAGGTCCATAAAGTGGCCTTACTAAAATTATAATTGAGATACCTATCTTGTGGGAAGTTAAAGTCTCATAGATCTTGGTTGAGAACCTGAGAGAAATAGGAGGGAGCTTCTGTAAATACTTGAGGCATGACAGTCCAGGGATATTGTTTTTTCCCAGGTAAAAGTAAATAGGTACTGACTTTCAGGACAAAGAAGCACACTAAAGAGCGCTAAGCATGAATCTATCACAGTAAAGTAGGTAGGATCCAGGGGAAGAGAAGACAAGATGGTATTGGATTAAGAATTACTGAAAATCTTAGAGTCTCTATTTTTTTTATAGCCCTTAAATCTTAGAACAACCAATAACCATGTCTTCCTGGTTTCTTAACCCAGAGTTTGGAGATGTTACATGGCCTAGTGCATGATACAAGGAGCTCTCAGATGATAAAACTCTCTACTATCCGTCTTAATCTTTCTTTAGCTTCTGATGTAAGGAGATAGTGAGGCAATTTTGTAAAGCGTTAGTTGGATCTATCTGGACCTCAAATAGATCAACCATTTATTCACATCCAATTGAATTTTGGGCACATAAGGCTTCTAAGAGTAACTGCAGCATCTTGGGGAGGACTTTCGTGGGGAACTGCAGAGCCAAACCAGGGTAATCAAAGTCAGCTATTAATTGATGGTTAACCAGAGAGTCCTCTAGAATTTCAAGGAATAGTCCTCAGGTTTGCATTCTATTTTGCCACATAGTTTGCTTAATAAATCTCTACCTAAGTGGTTAACTGGTATTCTCTCACAGAGCAAAAAATGGATGAGTATCTTGTCAGAATCTATAGTTACATTCAATGGTTGAGAAAAAGGGCTAGTCCATGAGTTGTTTGAAATTCTTAAACCATATTAACAGTTTGGTCCCTCAGAAGAAGAGGTACTGGAATTGTAGTGGGATTGATAGTTGAGAGTGTGGCCCCCATATCAATTAAGAAAGTCTCTTGTGTGACATTAATTGCAATTTGAGTTTCTCTCATCTAGTTGAATTGAGGAGAAGGGGTCCCATTCTTCCTCAAAGACTGTTCAGGACTATTGTGTTTGGAAATCTAATTGGCATCATTCCCTTTTCTTCTGAAGGGTGAAGAATCTTTTTTCCACGTCCTTTTATTTGCAAGACTTATATACATCTTTAATACAATTATTGGCCAGATGGGGAAGAGGGTCATTTAGTTGCTTGATTTTCAAGGCCATGAGTTTAGTAGAATCTCATTTTTGTACTAGGGCTTTTCAAAAGGGTTCTGCCAATTGTTGAAATTGAGAAAAGGGAGTTATTTTCCACTCAGTCTTTTGCTTCCTTATTAAATGCCCAGTCTCCAGTTTAATTCCATTAAATATTTAAGGATAGAGTGGGGCTTATATCTGTGCCCTTCTTAATTCCAGAGTGTTGCTGGAAAATGCTTTTTAATCTGTCCTGGTAATGTGAGATGGTTTTATCCCTTTTCTGTTTGCAAGTTTGGATGAGGGACCAATCAATTTTAATAGGAAATGTTTCAGGGATGGTTTATAATAAGGATTAGCCTATTTTCCTATCCTTTTTTAGGCTAGCCAGTCTAACATGATGAAATACGACTCATAGGCCACCCTCTGAATCTTCCCAACCAGCCTTATCCATCCAATGTTTAGAACCTTTGGACCAACTAACATATGAACCAATTGTTATAAATCTGGTAAACCTGAATCATAGGTTTCCAATGGAATTATAAATTCCTCCCTAAAATTGGTTCTGATTTTCTTTTGGCTTTAGCTCTAAGTTCTGCTGGAGCCCAGCATTAAATTTTGTATTAGTGGAATGCCAGGTTTGGTAGAAGGTTTACTCTTTAAAGGGGCCTGGACTAAATCACTTTTCCTTGTAGGGTGTGGAGAAAAAAGACAGGGTATTAAAAGACTCCAAAGGAAAAACTTGTTTGATAGATATGAGGGAAGGACTAGGTAAAGAGGAGCTGGGGAGAGTGATAGATTTAGTTTGGAGTTCATTTCCCTTCGCTCTGTTTTTGGCTTTTATTTCCCTAAGGAATCTTCAAATGACACTAATGTGGAGGCAGATTGTCACCCAGCAGCCTCCAACAACCTTCACAGACCAATCAAAGGATGCTCCCCATTTTGGGGGTGGGGATGGTGTTAGAATCCTTCTTTTCTAAATCACCTCTCAAGTGCCTGATTTTGTCCATATCATATGTTCCCCATAGTGTCCACTGGGAGAACATACTGTCCCATGTGCAGAGAAAGTGACAGGTACAGCTCCATAGTGTGAGTATGTGTCAGAAACAGGAGTTTTAGCAGGTGGAGGAGAGCAAGATTTAGAGCAAGAAGAGTCAGTATGCTGCAGTCAGAAAAAATATTATTTATGTACCACATCTTGGGGCAATCATAACTAACTAGAGGCTTGATTGGCATATCTGCCTGACTATGTTGGCAGGCCGCATGGGTGGGGATTTCAGATTTCCAGAGGAAATTCAAGAAGGAGTTCAAAGAGAAAGTAGAGCATGTTTTTGTTGTTGTAATCCCAGTTCCACTAAGCACTAGCTGTGGAGTCAAGTTACTTAACTTCTCTGTATCTCAGTTTCCCTAATTGTAAAGTTGGTTTTCTTGTAAAAGGTGATTAAAATGAGATAGTATATGTTAAGTGCTGAGAAAATGTCAGTGCATAGTCAACAATCATTATAACCAGCCTGGTTTCCTTTCATTTCCTTGAGCATATCAAGCTCCTTTGTTCCCAACCCAGGTTCATACTCTGTTCCTCTGCTTGGAATTCTCATAGCAACATCTCAGAAACAATTTGTATGAAAGAGTAGTTCCTTTTTAACAAAAAGTTCATAACGTTTAAGTAACTTGTCTAAGGTCATTATAGTTCATGAGTGGTAGGGTTTAAACCTGAACTTTCATCTAGTTCAGAGATTTTCCCATAGCCATATTACTTCCTTGATGGAAAAGATAAATCTATATAATTTTTGTCAATCTTCTTGTAGCTTAAAATACTTCAGAAGGATTTTGATGTACTGAATAATATTCTTGACTGGACATGGTATCTGAATGAGTTTTCAGTTTGGTGTAGGAGACATGATGTAAACCCTTAAAATAAAACAGTAAAATTATGTTTCAGTGTCGCAGTTGAAAAGCTTTCATGAAGCATGATTAATTGTCAGAGGACCAATGCAGGCAATGTTTAAGTTGAGAAGGAGTGGGAGACCTGTGTGGACAGGGAGAGTCAGGGAAGATTCCCCGAAGAAGTTGGTTCATTGAGCTACAGGTAGGTTGGAAGGAGTTGAAAAGTCACAGGACGGAGAAGCCATTCCTAGGTAGTTGAACATCATGATCCAAATGACCTCAATGGGGCACTGTAGAAGAGTAGAGAAACCAATTTGGATGGAGTCAAGTATTGTCTCTTGAGAGTACATGGGAGATGGGATAGGGAGGTAGAGAAGGCCTGGTTCTTAGAGTAACTTGGAAGCTGGGAAAAGAAATTTAATGTTATTGTTGTTTTTCATTTTGTTTAGTCTTGCTTTTAAGAAGGGGAGCTCCTCCCACTTTCTTTAAAAAAAGAGGTCTAAATGATAACTTGAAAAAGTCTAGATCACAGAGTCTGGTCTTGATTTCTATATCGAGTGAAAAGTAGATAGTACTGGGCTGAAAATATTTTTATGTACTATTACAACAAAATCTGCAACAAAGCAATGCAAAAGACATGTACAAAACAATAATAGACCAAGAATTAACTGTTGATGAGCACATGATATATGCCAGGCACACAGCATTTTATACCTTACTATCATTTTTTTAAAACCTTAGACCTTTAAGAGACTAGGTAGTATAGTTATGAAGAGATCTGACTTTGGGGCCTGGTTACTTGGAATCTTTACTTTGCCATTTACCAACATCCCCAATTCTGCATTCTGAATATGACCTCTGTATTTGTGCCAAGGCCACATTTCCCATGGGCTGCTCCTAGCCAAAGACTGAACATTGCAGGGATTCTAGTGTAGGCACACTCCTGCAAGAGGCTCTACTCTTCTGATGGACAGTGTTGGCTCAGGAACTCCTGTTGCTGGGCCTAACCATTCCCGGAATTGCACTGCAATCTGGGACTCTTCCCACTCCAGCTGCAGCAATGGGAAGCAAGCACACCTTTCCACTCCAGTCAAGAAATTTTAAAAAAGATCTAAATATATGGAGAGACATACGATATTCATTATTGGGAAACTCAGAATTGCCAATCTCCAACTTGATCTAGAGAGTTAATGCAATTCCCATCAAAATCACAATTTATCTGGAGGTTCAAAATATCTAGAATAACCAATGTAACCTTGAAAAGAAAAGTAAAGTTGGAGGATTATGACTGATCCTACATTATTGCAAGACTTATTTAAAATCTAGAGTAAATGGAACAGTATGATATTGGCCCAAGGATAATCAAATATACAAATGGAACAGAAGTGAGTGTCAAGAAATAGACTCAGCCATATATTGTCACCTAGATTTAGTACAAAGCCACTCTAGCAATTTGGTGGGTGTTTTTCCTCCAATAAACTGTGCTGGAACAACTGAATATCTGTGATGGGTAAGTTCATATGTCAACTTGGCTAGTTTATGGTATCCAGTTATTTGATCAAGTAAGCACTGACCTGGTTAGTACTGTGAGGATATTTCTTTTATTTAAATCATCAGTCAGTTGATTGTATCTATGGCTGAATACATCTACATCTAACAAAGGAGATAGCCTTCAGCAATAAGAAAAGTCTCATCTAAGCACTTGAAGGCCTTACAGCGAGAAAGGATGATTTCAGCAGTCAGAAAGAATTTCTATCTCTACTTCAGCCTTCAGCTTCTCCTGGAGAATTCATTGAAATCTTCATCAGAGTTCCCAGCTTGCAGCCTGCCCTATGTAATTCTGACATGCCAATCTCCAAAGTTGTATGAGCCAATACCTATAATAAACCTCAAAAAATTGATATACATAAAACATTCCTGTCAGTTCTGTTTCCCTGAAGATTAATACAATATCCATTTGGAAAATAATAAACCTTGACTACTACATCACACTATATATGAAGATAATTTGAAATGCATCATAAACCTACATGTATTATGTAAAATATTAAAAGTTCTAGAATAAAACAAAAGAGAATATTTTTATATATTTGGATTACTTAAAGAGCACAATAAATCAATTAAGTCCCCCAAATTATACCTATCTGTGTATTTCTCTTTCTATCTACAAATTATATTTTATGTATGTATATATATATATATGAGTTTATTAAAAGTGAAAAGCTCTGCTCATCAAAAGATATCATTAAAGTTTTAAATGAGAGAAAAAGACAAGCCAAAGATGGATTTTCATCATACATGTATCTGACATGGAACTTGCATTCCATATGAAGAATGACTTCAAATTAATAAGAAGATAACCCAAAGATGGGCAAAAAACATGAATTAGTACTTTAAAAATAGGATATTCAAATGACCAATAAGATTATAAAAAGTTGCAAATGCCATTATTTTTCAGGGAAATGCAAGTTAAAACTACAGTGAGATATCGCTACATATCCATGAGACTATCTTAAAAAATACTGACAATTCCAGCTGTTGGTAAGATTTTGGAGCAACTGGAACTTTCATACGTTGCTAATGGCAGTGTTAGTTTATAAAACCATTTTGGACAATGTTTTGGAATTATCTATTAAATCTAAATGCATGCCTACCCTATGACCCTGCTATATTGCTACTAGGTATGTAACCGAGAGAAATGAATGCAAATGTCCATTTAAAGAGATGTATAAGAATGTTGATAGTAGCTTTACTTATAGGAGAAACTTCCAGAAGCAATTGAGATGTCCATCAAAAGTAGGATGAAAATATGGTGGTGCATTCATATGTTGGAAAGCAACACAGTAATTTCAAATAACAAACTTGTGCTACAATAAACCACATGGAAATTTTCATATCAATTATATTGAGTGAGAATAAGGGATGCTTCCAGGCTGCTGGGTCGAGGTTCATATTGTGAAAATGATTGCGCTCATATTTAAAATCATATTTAAGCAGAGGCTGAGGAACTGAGAGGCAGAAAGCTGGAGAATGGTGCAGAGGGGCGGAGGCACGGAGCCTGTGGGAGTGCACGGATGGGAGCCCAGGACTAGGAAGTAAGCCAGGCTGAATTCCTTGGGCGCTACCCTCACCAGCACAGTCCAGTGACCAATGATTCACCCCACACCCCACGCACCTGAATCTGTCATCTGCTCCCATTCCCTGCACTCCAGGTACCCCCACCCCTCTGGCCCCCAGTGCACGTACCTGCCAGACACCCCCACCCCAACTGCAGCCCAACCCACCTCTCCTTCACCCTTCCCAAGTACTACCTCCCCCTCCTTGTTCCCTGCAGGCTGTTGCCAGCGCATAAAGGCTGTGGGCACTAACCTCTATACCTAAGCTACCTGCACCCTCACCCCCGCCCATAGTGTTGCACAGCCCCACTCTGCCCCAGTGGAGCTCTGCACATCCATTTACAGCACTCCCAGGCCCATGCACCTGCAGGGCCCCCATCTTGTAATTCAGCTCTGGAAACTGCACTTTACAGCAGTCCTAGAACCGTGCATGTACACGGCCCTCAGCCACACTTCCCAGCTCTGAGAATGTGCTGACCTGTGACCGGGTAACATCTGCCCCCAATTCATGAAGGTGTAATGCCAACCTGCTGCCGCAGCTCTACACATGCTCACAAAGGACGCTGTGCCTTAGACCAGCGCACACCAGGGTTATGCTCTCCAGACTGGTGCACCCTCAGAGCTACATCCTCCCTAGCTGCTGGGCACCCATGTTCACCAGCATCAGTGTAACATCCCCAACCTGCACCATACCTGCCCTGAAACAAATCACCATACTGAGTGCTCTACTCCATGCCCTGCTCCCTGCTGTACAACTATCCCACAAACAGAAGACCTTAGACTACTGAAAGAAATAAACTCCCAAAGGTAATCAATCAAGATATTTATATGCCATGAAGACAGCAGAAGATCATTAAGCATATCACAATGCAGACCGATATAGCCCTGCATATTGGCCAAATTAAAACACCAGAGAAGACACAGACATTGGAACAACTAATCAAAGATGTTCATACAACTCTACTTAAGAAAATAAGCAGGATAGCAAATGACATAAAGGAGATTAAGAAGACAGTAGAAGAGCTCAAAGAGGAATTTGAAAGAATAAATAAAAAAATAGCGGAAATCACGGAGATTAAAGACTCTGTTGGCCAAATAAAAAACATACTAGATTTGAAGAGACAGAAGAAAGAACAAGTGATATGGAGGACAGGATAATTGACTTCAAAGACTCAAAACAACAAATGGCAAAAAAGATGGAAAAAAATTGGTGGGAACTCAGGGAAATGATAGACAAAACAAAGTACACAAATATAAGAATCACTGGTGTCCCAGAAGGAGAAGAGAGGAGTAAAGGGCTAGGAAGAGTAGTTGAGGATGTAACGGGGAAAAACTTCCCAACCCTCATAAAAGACATAAATATACAAGCCAAAGAAGTCCAACAAACTCTAAACAGAATAAATCCAAATAGGCCTTCCCCAAGGCACATACTAATCAGTCTGTCAAATGTTGAAGAGAAGCAGAAAATCTTAAAAGCAGGAAGAGAAAAACAATCTACTACATACAAGGGAAATCAAATAAGACTGGGTTAAGACTACTCATCTAGCACCCTGGAGGCGAGAAGGCAGTGGAATAATATATTCAAGATTCTGGAAGAGAAAGCCTTCCAGCCAAGAATCCTGTACCCAGCCAAATTATCCTTTGAAATTGAAGGAGAGATTAAAGCTTCATAGACAAAGAAGTCCTGAAAGAATTTGTCAACAAGAGACCGGCCCTATAAGAAATACTAAAAGGAGTTCTCCCAGCTGAAAAAAAAAGACAGGAGAGAGAGGTCTGGAGGGGGCACAGAATTGAGGAGTACCAATAAGGGTAATTTGAAGACTACAAAGAGACAGAAGAGAAAGAATATATAGATATGACAAATAAAAAGATAAGATGGTGGAATCAAGAAGTGCATTTTCAGTAGTAACTTTGAATGTTAATGAACTAAACTTACCAATTAAAAGATACAGATTGGCGGAATGGATTAAGAAACATAATTCAGCCATATGCTGCTTACAAGAGACTCATCTTAGACACAAGGATAGAAAACAAAGTGAAAGGATGGAAAAAGATTTTCCATGCAAATTGTAACCAAAAGAAAGCAGGAGTAGCTATACTAATATTGGACAAAATAGATTTTAATTGTAAAGTCATCATAAGAGAGAAAGAAGGACACTATATATCAATTAAAGGGTCAATTCACCAAAAAAAGATACAACAATAATAAATGTTCATGCTACTAATCAAGGAACTCCAAAGTACATGAGACAGACATTGGCAAAACTGAAAGGAGTGATGGATGTTTCAACCATAATAGTAGGAGGCTTCAATACACCACCTTCCTCTATAGATAGAAGGACAAGAAGGAAGATAAACAAGGAAATAGAGAAGTTAAGTAACTTGATAAATGAAATAGATCCAATAGACATGTATAGGTTATTGCACCCTGTATTAGTTAGGGTTCTCTAAAGAAACAGAATCAACAGGGAACACTCGCAAATATAAAATTTATAAAAGTGTCTCACATGACTGCAGGAATGCAGTGTCCAAAATCCGCAGGGCAGGCTGTGAAGCTGACGATTCCGATGGAGGGTCTGGACGAACTCCACAGGAGAAGCTTGCCAACCAAAGCAGAAAGAGAGCCTGTCTCTTCTGAATCCTCCTTAAAAGGCTTCCAGTGATTAGATTGAGCATCATCATTGCAGAAAACATTCCAAAAAGAACTAACACCAATCCTGCTCAAACTTTTCCAAAAAATTGAGGAAAAAGCAACTCTAACTCATTTTATGGAGCTAATATCATTTTAATACCAAACCAGGTAAAGATGCTATAAGAAAGGAAAACTACAGGCCAATCTCCCTAATGAACATAGATGCAAAAATTCTCAATAAAATATTAGCAAATTGAACCCAATAGCACATTAAAAGAATTATACACCATGACCAAGTGAGGTTTATACCAAGAATGTAAGGATGTTTCAACACAAGAAAATCAATTAATATAATACAGCACATTAACAAATCGAAAGGGAAAATCACATGATCATCTCGATTGATGCTGAAAAAGCATTTGACAAAATTCAGCATCCTTTTCTGATAAACACTCCAAAAGATAGGAATCAAAGGTAACTACCTCAATATGATAAATGGAATATATGAAAAACTGATAGCCGGCATCGTACTCAATGGAGAGAGACTGAAGGTTTTCCCCCTAAGATCAGGAATGAGACAAGGATGCCCTCTGTCATCACTATTATTCAACATTATGCTAGAAGTTCTAGCTAGAGCAATCAGGCAGGACAAAGAAATAAAAGGCATTCAAATTGGAAAGGAAGAAGTAAAACTCTCATTATTTGCAGATGATATAATACTATACTTGGAAGATTCTGAGAAATCTACAGCAAAGTTACTTGAGCTAATAAACAAATTCAGCAAGGTGACGGGATATAAAATTAATATGCAAAAATCAGTAGCATTTCTATACATAAGCAATTACCTAGCTGAGGAGTCAGTTAAGGAAAAAATTCCATTGAAAATAGCAACTAAAAAGAATCAAATACTTAGGAATGAACTTAACTAGGAACATAAAGGACTTGTATACAGAAAACTACGTAACATTGCTAAAAGAAATCAAAGGAGATCTAAATAGGTGGAAAGACATTCCCTGCTCATGGATAGGAAGGCTAATATAGTTAAGATGTCAATTCTCCTCAAATTGATCTACAGATTCAGCATAATACCAATTAAAATTCCAACAACGTACTTTGAAGATCTGGAAATGCTAACTACCAAATTCATCTGGAAGGGAAAGAGACACCGAATAGCTAAAAGTATCCTAAAAACAGAAGAACGAAGTGGAAGGATAACACTCCCTGACTTTAAAACCTGCTATAAAGCCACAGTGGTCAAAACAGCATGGTACTGGCACAAAAATAGCAGCATTGACCAATGGAATCAAATTGAGACTGCAGAAATAGACCACGAAATCTATGGTCAGCTGATTTTTGGCAAGGCCCCCAAATCCTCTGAACTGGGACAAAAGAGTCTTTTCAATAATTGTGCATGGAAGAACTGGATATCAACAGCCAAGAGAATGAAAGAGGACCCCTTTCTTACATCCTATGCAAAAATTAACCCAAAGTGGGTCAAACACCTAAATAAAAGAACTAGCACCATAAAGCTTCTAGGAGAAAATGTAGGGAAACATCTTCAAGACCTAGTAATAGGAGGTAGCTTCCTAAACTTTACCCCCAAAGCACAAGGAACAAAACAAAAAATAGATAAATGCAAACTCCTCAAAATCAAATGCTTCTGCACCTCAAAAGACTTTGTCGAAAAGGTGAAGAGGCAGCCTACTCAATGGGAGAAAATACTTGGAAATCACCTATCAGACAAAGGTTTGATTTCCTGATATACAAAGAAATCATAAAACTCAACAACAAAAGAACAAACAACCCAATTATAAAATGGGCTAAAGATATGAATAGGCATTTTTCTGAAGACCAAATACATATGGCTCAAAAGCACATGAAAAGATGCTCTTTTCACTGGCTATAAGGGAAATGCAGATCAAGACTACAATGAGATACCACCTCACACCTATAAGAATGGGTGCTATTAAACAAACAGGAAACATAAATGTTATAGAGGATGTGGAGAAACTGGGACACCTATGCACTGCTATTGGGAATGTATAATGGGGCAGCCACTATGGAAGACTGTTTGGCAGTTCCTTAGTAAACTAAATAATGAGTTGCCCTATGACCCAGCAATAGCACCACTTGGTATATATGCAGAAGAGCTGAAAGCAACAACACAAACAGACATTTGCACACCGATGTTCATAGCAGCATTATTCAGAATCACCAAAAGATGGAAACAAACCAAATGCCCATCAACAGACGAGTGAGTGGATCAACAAAATGTGGTATATACGTACGATGGAATATTTTGCAGCAATAAGACAAAATGTCGTCCTGAAGTTCATGACAAGATGGATGAGCCTTGAGGACATAATGCTGAGTGAAATTAGCCATACACAAAAGGATAGACACTGTATGATTCCATTTTTATGACCAGCATAAAAGGTACAATCAGAGGCTTATAATATAGAATGTAGGGGACTTAGAGATACATAGAAGCTAGAGATGGGTGAACTATTAGCTAATGAGGTTGAACTCCAATATAAGGGAATAGATAGGAGAGAAGTGATTCTCTAGTGGGTCTAGAAGTAATATTACCATATTGAAGATGAACAATATTGAAAGGGGTTGTATAGACCAACGTGTCTCACTGATTCACACAGAAATATGAATGAGTTCTTGTAGAATTTCTTCAAAGATATGATTCTTGTACAAAGAGTGTTTAAGTCCAGGGTACAGTGGGAAAACTGCTATTGCATGCTAGGAGCTATGTTCAAAAGGAAACCAAAGCACTACCACAGCAACAGCAGAGGTAAATAATGGGGTGAGGGAAAAGAGTGAATAGGAGGTTTAGATTTCCTATTTGGTGAGGGTGTGTTTATTGGTTTTCTTTCTCTTGGGAACAATGAAATTATCTAAAATTGAGAATGTTGATGGACTGTGGACTTTGGGCCTTCTACATGATGCCCGATGAATGCAGGTGGTTGAAGGATGCACTGATGGAGAAGTAGATTGGCAATGGTGTACACTTATGAACGAAAGTTGTGCTGCTACAAAAGGGAACAAAGTCGTGAGGCATGCAATGATGTGAATGAGCACGTGGGACATTTGGTGAGGCAAAATAAGCCAGAAACAAAAGAACAAGAACGTTATGATCACCTTTAGAAAATGCTTATGAGAAAACAGGGGCCTAGGTTGTAAACTTTTAGAGCAAACACATTAAGTCCGGAGTGGTGATTATTATTTCTGGATTTTGAGAGTCTGTTTTAGATATATAACCTGATATTTAGAGATAAGAACAAAACCGAAGAAGTTGGGGTTAAAGTAATCCAGAGCATGGGGTAAGGAAGACAGTGTCTATATTTTAGAACCACACATACTCTTTGAAAACAATGGAAGAAAGGTTTATTTGATCTGGAACTGAAATTTTCTGTAGTGTATAATCTAATTCAACCTATCTGTATTTGAACAATTGAAACACAAGGGGCATACGATAAGAAAGAGGTCCTTTAGTTCTGTATAAATTATTGTAATGCCTGGAAACATCCTAAAATATATTAAGCAGGTAATCAAAAAGTATTGGCAAAGTTCCCTGAAGGAAGGGAGAAAGACTATGGAACTATTAAACTTTACCATCAGGGAATCCCCTGATACTGTGTCAAACTTTAGGGGCACCCAAATCAATGGGCCATGCCCTCGATCATGAGGCTTACTCTTGTGAAGCTTATGTAGGTAGCAGAGAAGCTTAAACTACCTATAAGCATGCCTAAGAGTTACTTCTGGAGGACCTCTCTTGTTGCTCAGATGTGGCCTCAGTCTCTTTAAGCCCAATTCTGCAAGTGAAATCATTGCCCTCCACACTATGTGGGAAATGACATCCAGGGGTAAAAGCCTCCCTGGCAACATAGGAGATGACTCCCAGGGATGAATCCAGAGCTGGCACCATGGGATCAACAATTATTCCATCCTGACCAAAAGGGGGAGAAGAAGTGTAATTAATAAAGTATCAGTGGCAGAGAGAGTTCAAATAGAGTCAAGAGGCTACTCTTGAGGTTGCTTTTATGCAAGCTTCAGGTTAGGTAGACCTTGCTACCTATCATAACCTGCCAACCCCCAAGCAGGACCATTCCAGCCAATCCTAAAGAACACCTAGGGCAATGTATAAGATTCCACATGGGTTCCAGGCACTAGAGTAACTTTCCGGAAACCTTCAACCTCCAGATGGGTCCCTGGTCCAGATGAGTTCTGACACCTAGCCCAGCCTCTCCAGAACATCAGATAATTCCATTTCCCTATCCCATATTAGTGACAGACCCTTCCAAGATAAAAAATTTAGAACTGCCATAGCCCAAACACCCCTAAAGAGAGGTCCAGAAAGATCAGAGGTGATAGTGGAGTTATACAGTGAAGATAGGATTTAACAAATGAATATGAACGCTGAATAATTAACTTGATACCTCTTTAAGTCTCCAGTATTTTAGAGCTGCTAGAAGTAAAAAACCTAAAATTGTGAAATTGTAACCCATGTCAAAGTCTGAAATATGTTCTACAACTAATTGTGGTGTTGTGTATAGCTTTTGTGTATTGTGTATTTGAAATGTATAGCTTTTTTGCATATATGTTATTTTTTCACATATAAAAAAAGGAAAAAAAGTCAATTGTGATGATAAAAAATATTTAAGCCCTCTAGCCTCCTATACTCTGGAGCAGCTAGAAGGAAAAATATGAGAGGATGGTATGGTACATATCAAACTCTGGGATCTGTCCTGTAACCCCTTGTGGAAGAGTTCTTTGAAAACTATTGCTTTTTTATTTCTTTGCTTTGTATATATATGTTATACTATACAATAAAAAAGTTAAAAACAGATATTTAAGATTTGAGCAGCACTCTATGTGTATAATTGTCATAGGTTGAGTCCTTCAGAGGCAGGTGCTGCAATACAGTTTTGAGGCAAGATGTTTATAAAGGATCTCCACCTGTCACAGGTGGGGGGAGAAAGCAAGATTAGGCAGTGGTAGAATTTGAACTTCGGTGTAGGCCAATGGAGAGTTCTGGAGTGAATATTGGTGGATGTGGAGACTCATGCAACTGGGATCCTCCCTGTGTCTCTATTTCATCCACCTATCAAGCCTCTGTGATTGTCCAAGGTGAGTGATTATGAAATACAAGTTCTGCAGCTGGGTAAGGTATCTTGACTTTGTGTTGGGGCCACAGGCCTCAGCCTCCTGCTCATTCATCCTTGATTTCTTCTTTGAGTAGGAACTGAACTGTACATTTTCTGGCTGCCCTTCCATTTTTGGCCCAGGGATGCCAGGTTCTGTCCACCAGCTCCATAATCCTCTGAGGGTTGGCCCTCCTTGGTGACCACTCTACTCCAGTCCTGTAATTTTGGCCTCTGCTGACTAAGGGTGATCACTTGGCCTCTGGGAGCAGTGGGCTGTGTCCATCATCCCCATTGCTATCAGCAAACTAGTTCTCTAATAGCCTCTCCTTCCATCAGCCCTGGCCTGACCATTAACATCTTTTGAAATACTGGCGACCCTCTTACTATCCATTTGGCCTTAATAATGTGTCCACTATGTCTGCTCTTAGAATGTTACATCTGGTGGGTCTTTG
This sequence comes from Myrmecophaga tridactyla, assembly GCA_004026745.1. Lineage (NCBI taxonomy): Eukaryota > Metazoa > Chordata > Mammalia > Pilosa > Myrmecophagidae > Myrmecophaga > Myrmecophaga tridactyla. Next base: position 57,016 of record PVIY010001421.1, on the reverse strand, counting down.
TCCAAACACCACTAGCCAGGACCATTCTGGCCTCTCAGTGCCATTTGGCACAGCAAGATCTTTCTCCAGGCTCCTAGGAATCATACTTGCTGGGCTGGGCTGTGGCTCAACCCTAGTTATAGGTCTAGTGGCCAGGAAAGGTGGTAGTGATGGCTTCTCAGGGGAAGTGTGTTCCCTTGAGGGAAAGAGGCCTCTTCAGTGTCTTCCACAGTTGAGGATGTGCTAGCTCTCAGAGGGTAAGGGGGCCAAGTCTGCAGCTTCAGAAGGTTCAGAGAAGTTCAGAAGTTCAAATCCTTACGAGGCCTCTGAAAAGTTTTCTTGTGAGAGCCCTGACCTTCATACTACAGACCTGTATTGTCTGGCTTGGGAAGTCTTAGAAGTTCATCTATTCTGACTAGTAATGGTTGGGCTGGTCCTCAGCTTCCCCCAACCAACAGCTGCAGGAGATGAGAGTTCCTTTGCTTCCAAAAGAGGCCTCCTGGTGTTTACACCTGGCTTTAGCAGCTTGTTACTGCCCTCAGCTGTTTGTTGTCTTTCTGCAGAACATCAATGGCACCCAAAAATAGCCATCCATTACTGTCACTCTTACCCCTACCTCATAGTCTCCAATGACTGATACATCCTACCGGCTAGTACACTTCCTCTACCTGAACTCTCATCCCTACTTTCTCAACCCACTCCAGATAACAACTGGTACACATGGAGTGCTACAGAAGCAGATGCTGACAGTGTTTGGGGTTCAAGATGTTTATTAGGGATCATCACCTATGAAAGGAAGGCCTGAGAAAAGGAAGAAGTCAAACAGCAATGAAGACCTCACAAATCCTCAGTCAATGCCAGGGGAGCTCTGGAGTGAGGACTGCCCGTCAGAGTGTCCCGTAGCCAAGATGAGTGGCCTTTACATCTGCATGACTCAGTCATGGATGGCAACTGTCTCAGGAGGGTGTGACCTCAGCAAGGGTGCTCTCTGCAATGGAGGGGGACCTGAGGGAACACGGATCTGGAGGCCTCCTGCTGCCCCATTCCCACTGCTGGAAGCATCCCTTGAAGCAGGTCTGGATGGTGCTTCTCCATGGTATCACAATACATACTCGAATAAAATAGTTTTCTTTGCCAAATATATATAGATATAGATATACATACAATATATCTAATCTGTCTCTCATCAATCCATATCTATATCTATCTACCTATCAGCTGTCATCATGGGACTAGAGTCCAGAACCTAAGGCGTGTACGGTCTGGGGGTTCCATGAAGACAGGTGAGAGCAGGCTTAAGTCTTGCTGATAGTCTCAGCTGAGGTTGGTAGCAATGCTGCAAATGTTTGTAGAAAGGCAAGGAAGACTTGCCATGAGTTCTTTAAGCACTGGGGCCCCTTTTGCTCTCCTGTTGATGCATCATGGAGAACAGGGATGAAAGTGTGGGCAGGCAGAAATACATTGGCATATAGAAAATTCTTTTCTTCTTCCCTGTCTCCCATTTTTCCTCCCTCCTTCTCTACCTCTCACTCTTCTCCCACTCTTTCTACCTTACTTCCTCCCTCTTTCTTCATTCTCTCTCTTTCTTTCCTTCCTCCATCCCTTTAAATATTCCTTCCCAGGAACCAACTGGAAGGACAGCTCATGGGAAAAAGGCTGGGCAAGAATAAGAGCCCCAATTAGGCTAAAAAACCACAGTGAACAAACATCATCAATTCTGCAGCTTTTCCTGTGAGCATCCACCTCCAGGACTGCCCAGCATGGTGGCTCTGTGCCTCTATGTCCCAGGGCCCAGGAAGATGACAAAGCTCTTTGGAGAGAGTGTGGATTTGCATCATGCCTTATCTAAATGCAGGTGGTGGTGGCATGCGTGATAATTATCCGCCACCTGAGCGCTCTTTTGCCCCCGGGCTTTGGCTCACTGGAGCGCCAGGCGGGTGGGCAGCAGGCAGCTTCAGGCAGTTGGGCAGTGAGATCGCTTCGGGCTTGAGCAGCCTGCCTATGGCTCTGGGTCCCGCTTGGCCAGGCCAGAGCTGCTGTCTGGAATTCAGCTTAAAAACTTTTTTGGAAGCGTGACAGAGTCTGCTGTGGCTGCCAACTCTGGCGATCAGATGGACACATGTAGTGACCTGCAGGATCTCAGATGTGCTGGGCAGAAGGGCTGAAACTTTGGAGCCACGTGGTGGTAAAGAGATGATAATGCAACAGCAGCTGTCATGGACAGGGGCTTCCTCCATGCCAGGCTCTGGGCCACATGTGTAAAATCCTTTCTCCAAAGCTAGGATATGAATGTGGTTAGCCCTGTGTTAAGATTTTAAAAAAAACAGCTAGTTTATTGAGTATATACTACAAAGATGTAGTGTGCCGCCCACCTGAGACAAATGATCTCATTCAATAGTCACAACTCAATGACGTAGATATTATGACCCTATTTTACAGATAAGAAAATTGAGGCTTAAAGACCTTAAGTAAATGTCTATACTTTGGGCAGATTTTAAAACCAGGTCCATGTGATTTTAAGCAACTGATTGGAGTAGTGGGAGTGGCAAAGGATGTCACCCTAAAACCTGCTATCTTGCAGAAAAGACTTTGACAGGGAGCCTGGGACGAGCAGTGCAGCACTCCCAATTCCTTACACCGTGAATGGATCAGGAAGGAAGCTTGTGACAAGCCCTGCTCTGGATCAGCCCACGGGACAAATATTTTCACACATTTATTTCTCGATTTAAAGAAGGGAGAACTGCGGGTCAGGGGTTTGAGCGACTGGTCTCAGGAATGTTTTCATTCTAAGGCAACCAGGACACTAAGGGCTTTGGATGCCAAGTCTTATGAGAAAATGTAGAGGGGTACAGGGTTGTTTATTACTATATATAAGAACATGATGATGATGATGATGATGATGATAATGATGATGAAGTTTAGTTCCCAAGGCAGAGAAGTCATTCTAGGCCAGGGACTGCTGATAAACTCTACCCATGGGTTATCTAATTGAATCATCACACCACCCCATGGACAAGAATCATTTCCCCAATGTTATCAATGGGGAAAAATAGAAGCTCAGAGAGGTTAAATGACTTGCCCAAGTTCGCAGGGTTGTGGGGGCAGGAGGTCTCCTAATCCTAAGAGAGGGTTGTGGGGGCGGGAGGTCTCCTGCTAAAAGCAAGAGAAGGGCTGTGCAAGGAGGACCAGGGTAGAGCTGGCAGATGCTAATGTCATTTAACAGAAGAGCAGTCTGGGAGGCTGAGGATGTTCAATGAGAGGATGGCCTTGAAGGAGAGTGGGGAGCCCCTCCTCCATGGAGATGGCAGGCAAGGCAGGAAAGCAACCCAGCGGGCCAGGATGTGGAGAGAGGGGCTCTGCAGGTGGAGGTTAAGGTGGAACACTCCTGAGGTCCCTAGGCTCCTGGCATTCTGGAATTCTTTGGCAATGCTTCAATGTCCTCAACTGAATTTCCCTTTCTTGTTGCAAGGAGCAAGAGTGGGGTCAATCTGCTACCAGGTAAAGGCATCCATTTGCATGTTCTCTCTGGGAAAGTGCAAGATTTGCAAAGTCAAATCTGATTAAGATACACAGACTTTCTTAAGGAAACAAGTGATTATGCATCACAATGAAAGGATAAACAAGGCTCATAATGGGGAATTTGCCAACTGTTCCTCGCAGCTGGGAGCCTCAGCCCTTCTTTGGTAGGGAGCATATTGTTTCTGTGTATACATTTTCCAAATTCTCCCCCTGTGGCCTGACAGAAGAATAAATAAGGGCCACTTTTTAAAACCATGAAAATGAAAATGAGTCCCTGTCCTCCCTTGAACTTCGGCTTAGCAAATACTGCTAAAGTTCACATTTGTTGCTCCAGGGTCTCTCCAGGGAAACGGTTACTTCACAGGAGCTCCCCGTGTCCTGGAAAGAGGGTGAATAGGGATATGGACTTGGTTGGGAAGTAGCTGTCAAATCGACCACATCTCGATTAGATTGGCAGCATGAGAATCAGAATTCTCACGGGTGGCCTGTTTGTGCTGTATTTCTCATCAGAATGGCTGCATGGGGGGAGGGTGGGAAAAAGAGAATGCAGTTGCACAGGCACCATCCCTTAGTCCTTCTACAGATCTTGGAAGTCTCAGCACAAGGCTCTGGAGCCCCTCAGACTATGTCCTTGGATACAGGCAGGGGCACATCCCCTGCCCATCTTGTCCTCCCCGCCCCCAGAGAGCCAGGACGAAGGACTCTTCTGTTTCCAGCACTGGACCGTGGGGCTCTTCTGGTCGGAGCTGAGAGCTGAGCTTCTCCAAACTCCTTCCATCAGTCGTCAGTCTCAGGATCCAGAAATCCTGCAGAGACTGGGAGCCCTGGATGCCCTGCCCCCAGCTTGCTGCTCCCTCCTCACCTCCTGCACACTCCCCCCATCCCTCCTTGGGACTTGAAGATGCCTCCCCTTCCGCTTGAGCCTGAGCCCTCCTCCAGCACCAGGCCTCGCTCCCAATGCCACATCCTGGGAGAGGTCTGCCCTGTTCACCCAACCTAAGGTGCTTGCCCCAGGCCTCTCTCTCTCCCACCATGTCCTCGATGGCGCTGAGCAGTGTTGTGTGAGCCTGTGGTCCATCACCTCGAGAGGTTGTGAGTACTGAGGGCAGAAGCGTGTCTGTCTGTTCACTTCCCTCCACCTCCAGTTGGGCCCGAGAGCTTGGCACTGCAGGACTCCGTGTCCTCTTCCATAAAGTAAAGGTAGGACTAGGATCTACCTCCAAGGACTGTGCTGGGCATGCAATTATGAGTAAGTGAAGCACATTTTAGTATGCTTGGTCCCGAGTATAGAAATTAAACGATGATTTTCATGCCAGGTGACCCCCTGTGAGGTCACCACCACTCACGTGGCAGGGCTTGAGAGAAACCCCACAGAGTTACATGGTCTAGGTCAAGGACCAGGCTTGATCTGAAAGTGGAGAAGCAGAGAGCTTTAGTTAGCAAGGGAGGAGAAGGCAAGAGTCCCTAGGTCCTCTCATCAGCCCCAGGGCCATCCCATGGCCAGGACCGGCTGGCCACGCTGCCTGGGGCTCTATCTCTGTGGAGGGCCCTGCCCCTGTTGCTCTCCCTCCTTATAAGAGCAAGAGCCACTAGTTTACCAGGGAAGAGTCAAAAGAAACCCTGCTTAGATGCCGGGGAGTCTAGTTCCAGGTGACATCTGTTCCCAGGGGCCGTCTGGGCATGCCGGCTGCCAGCAAGTGCAGAGCCAGGGCTCATGAAGAGCTGCAGTAAAGCCCACAGGTCCTGTGAGATGCTGAGCCTGAGTGCAGCTACCCTTGCGTGCAGAAGGGCTGGGAGCTCAGGTCCTGGCAATCCCCTTGCCCAGGTAGCAGAGTGAGCAGCAGAGAGCGGCTGCAGACCATCCTGCTCCTGCATCTCAAGGATCATTTTCCTCCTCACTGATTTCCTCAAGCCCCACCTTTGCAACCAGCTGGGTAACTTGAGTCAGTTGCTACCTTATTGCTATAAGCATCCCCTCCCCTTGGGCACCAGGGTTGGATGCCACGCCCATGTTGGAGAAGCGAGTCCCAGGACAAAGGTGAATGGACAGAGCTCAGGAGACCCTGCATGAGCTTCTGGGGAGCCTCACGGACATCTCAGCACCATCCTGGCTTGGCTTTGAGGATTTCTGTCTGACTCTCAGCCCTTGGTTGTTCAGGGCTGTGGTCAGCTCCAGGGATAATGGGTCATGCTTCAGAGATCCTGCACTTCTCCATGAAGGCATTGAGTGCTATGGAAAGACACACACAGGATGGACAGACATGGGATATGAGACTGGGGTACATGCAGATGACAAAGCCTTATCCCTGATTTGACCCGATGGTTAAGTGAGATCACATGGGCCAAACCCCACTTGGTGCCGGGACATAGCAGGGCTCCATCCATCACCAAACACTTTGGGGACATTCTTTCCAGGCCCCGCCTGGTCTCTACCTTGCACCTGCATCGATTGTTCACTGTACCTTCCCCCTCAACACACTGAGTTCTTTACAAAGAGAGAACCCTCATTTGTCTGCTGCTTCTCATGCACCAGAGCCTGCGTAGGGCATTTCCACATATTTTTTTTTCATTTACCTTGACAACAACTGTACAGGATTGTAATTACAGCCCCGTTTTTATATGTGAAGAAATCGAATTTCAGAGCTATGGAATAACTTGCTTGACGCCAGTGAGTAGGTGAGCCAGGATTTGAACCCAAGTCCATGCAGTGCCAAAGCCTGTGCTCCTTTTACAACAATGCACTGCCTGCTTGAAGAATTGAGCTATTTTTGACTCATGTGGTCATATCTTCCAGGGCCTAACCCTGTACCATGCATAACATCGACATCAGTAAATATATGCAGAAATACAAATGACAATAGGCGCTATTGCATAATAGCAACCCTTAGGTGTTTAGAGGAGGGAAGAATCTTGTGTGCTGTAGTTTTTTGGAGACATCATGTGGAACTAGGCCTTGAAGGAAAAGCAGAATTTGTAAAACAGCGTTTTCCAAGTTGTGCGTTATGCAGTAGTCTCAGTTCACTGATTCCTGGGCCTAGATTTCCTTATCCATAAAAAAGAGGGGATCGTTTTAGAGTGCACTACAAATTCAAATGTACAAAGAAGTTAGTTGGGTAATCTGTTAGTTTGCAAGCTGCCGGAATGTGATATACCAGAACTGGAATGGCTTTTAAAAAGGAGAATTTAGTAAGTAACAAGTTTACAGTTCTAGGGAAGTGAAAGTGTTCAAATTAAGGCACCAGCAAGAGTCTACCCTTACTTAAGAAAGGCCGATTGATCTGGAACACTCTGTCAGCTGGGAAGTCACGTGGCTGGCATCTGCTGGTCCCTTACTCCTGGGCTCCATTGCTTTCGGTTTCTGTCCATGTGGAGGTTGCTCACTTTGCTTCTCTGGGGCTGGCTTTCACCTCTTGGCTTCCCTTGGCTCTCTCCAGGTTCTGGCTTGCTTAACATCTCATGGTGATGTCTGCTGGGCTCCAAGCATCTCCAAACATCCATGTCTCTTTTCTCTGAAGCAAATGTTCTCCAAGCATCTTCATCTGCTCCCTGTGTTGGTTCTGCTGCTTCTGTCATTTCTCTAAAATATCTCCTCTTTTAAAGGCTTCCAGTAAACTAATCAAGACCTACCTGGAATGGGTGGGACTACATCTCCATCTAATCAAAAGGTCACACCCAGAATTGGGTGTGTCATGTTTCCGTGAGGATCATCTAAACAAAAGAGTCCAACCTACAGTACTGCGTCAGGATTAAAATAAATGGTTGATCCCACAAGATTGGATCAGGATTAAAATATGGATTCTCTAGGGTCCATAATACTTTCAAACCAGCACAGGTAACAAATGTGAAAGGAGAAGCCCTGGGTCTAGGTGTTGAGTATAAGTGACGCTCTGAGGTGGGGAGGGCTAGCAGCTGAGGCAACAGGAGTGGCATGCCTTTTCTATAGGGGGCAGTGGTGCCAGCCATGGGGGCCACGTGGGAAGTTACAAAAATGTCACCTTGCTTCCAAAGACAAATTCTGAAATGTGAATTCTCATGAGAAATTTTGTCATTGTCAAACAGTGGCCACTGAATCTATTTATTTTTAAATAGCCGCGACGAATGGTACATAATCTGGAAGGCCAGTTTGACCTTCAGGCCACTTGTTTTCAACTTCAGTCCTAGAGGATATTAAATGAGCTTCTGCTAAGACCAGTCAGCTTGGGAGCCAGTAGATTTCTTAATGACCCCCCACCCCCAACCACTCTGCTTGGTGGGAAGGGGGCTGGGAAACTCATATGTTTCTGTCCTTCCAGAATGTTATGAGCAGCTGTGAGCAAGTGTATGCACATGTGTGTGCCCTCCCCTGGAGATAGGTGCACAGACTCAAGCTAAAGAGATTTGGACTCTCTCCTGTGTTTACTGAAGCTCCACAATCAGTCTCCAAATGGATGCTTAATTATTATTCTGTTTGGCTCCAGAGAGCATCTGGCTGAGCTATTGTTAGGAGGGTCTCAGAGAGGACTGAGAGCTGGCACAGTCTAATGTAGCTTTGGCTCAGTACACAGCCCCAGGCTCCTTGTGACAGTGGGATCAATATACAGAAGAGATCAGGGCAGGAAACAGGGGTCAGAGCCAAGATGGAGGAGAAGAAATAAAAGTGGTGAAGGCAGCAGCACAGCTTTCCTCCAGCTTTGCCCTGCTCAGATGATGATGCTGACAACATCAATGGGAGTAATAACAATATCTTGCATCAACTGGGTGCCTTCTAAGGGTCAGGACTTGACACATGTCTTCATAATAAATCTTCACAAGACCCCAAGAATGAAATGTTATGAATTCCAGTTTGCAGAGGAGACCGTGTTTGACTTGCACCCACACACAAAGCCAACCTCTTCATGATCCAAGATTGGCTCTTTCCTTCTCCATCCTTAGTCAAAAGGGACCTGCATGCTGCCGTAGATGTGAGTTGAAAGAGAGGTCCTAGTGGTGGATGGCATGGGGGCAGGCTGCCTGCTTGGCCACTACCTGGTGCCTTCAGCCCTGCTTATACCTACAACCAGATGTAATGTTTCCAACCCAACCTTAGGACTTGATAAGACTGACAGAACGCAGCTTGCAATGGTGTCCTTGGGTGCATCATCATGTTCCATAGTCAGACAGCCCTCCACCAAGGACCCGTCTCCTATCAGGGAGTGTTTCTGAAAGGTGTGATTGCCTACTGCAGATGGCATGGCACCACATCATGGACCAACGTTGCAATCTCCTTGGGAGCTTGCCACACTGTAGAACGTCTTCCCCACTACAATTACCTCTAAATCAACAGGGTCTTCCAGGCCATGTGGCCTAGTCTACTTGCACTGCAGGCTCCACCTGCTACTGACCCACACAAACCTGGCCATGTGGTGCATCACTCAGTTCATAGGTTGAAGCAATATTCCCAATTGTGGGAATATGCTGCCTCCCCTCCAGTTACTTAAGAAGCCTCTCAGGTTTTGTACTTTCTTCTTAGTGGTAGAAGGTGTGAGATACAATAATTTTACTTTGGAGGGGACTCTGGATATGCTCAAGGCCATCTCAATGATGTGGCAGCCCCTGAATCTTCACGTGGCTTGTCTTCCTCCCTCTGCAATATATGTGTCTTAAGAAAGCTTCCAGTGTACCTGCCACTTCCTGTTCAGCTGATCCAATTAGCACAATGTCATACTTGTGGGGGGATCAGTATGATGTTCTGCTAAGTCTTCTAGGGCCCTTGGACTATATATGTGGAGGGCAGGGGTTATCAAAGCCTGGGGCAAGACTGGAAATGTATACTCCTATATATTCCAGGTGAATTTAACTATTTCTGATCCCCCTTTCTCATAGGAATGAAATAAAACATTTGCCAGATCAGTGATCCAGTCCTTTCTGTTGAAATCTGCTCTCATTGAGATTTCATACCTGGCACAGCAGCTGCAAATGAGGCTCCTACTTGGTTGAGTGTAGAGGAGCCCAATGTCATCATCCTGGACCTTTTCATAGGGACCAGACTATGAATTAAATGGAGATATGATACTACCACCCCAGCACCCTTTAGGTCTTGAAAAGGATGTTGTAGCTGGGGTTTCTTGCCTTGCCCAGTCCAGGCCCTGAGGGCTCTGCAGGCCACCCCTACTGAGCCTTTCATTTGAAACCCACACCCACCTTGCTCCTGGTATTTAAGAGCTGATGCTGGACTCTCTTTTTTAGGCTCTTGGATCCCTGTTGCTTTGAGGGAGGCCATTTCTGATATTGCATCTTCAGCCATCAGCCCTGGCCTCCAGTGTGTGGCCACCCCTTACTTTCCCTGCAGTTGTGGCATCACTCTTACAGAACCAGCCTGTGATAGCCGAGGAGTTTTCCAGGCCCTTCCCTGAGCATAGCCTTTGGTGGTTCTTCCCAACCTACACAGATATATGGCAAGCCCTCTTCCTTCCTCTGACAAGGCAGCCTGGCCTCTCTGCTGTACACTGTGTAGTCATCCCGTTCTTCACACTTTTGTGACCCATGCCTGTGGCAAGTTAGCACCATCTCCCAGGGTCCTTGTTTTGGTGTTAAATCTGTATCCCAGGAGTGGGCATTATCATTAATCACCTTCCCCTTCTTCAGCTGTATGTTCTGTCCCCCCAGTTGAGCGCCCTTAGGCTCTAGTCCCCAACGTGGTCCCCTCACTCCTGCCTGTGCATGCTGTAGGCCCTGCAGCTCCTTCTGCACAGTCACTGGCCTCCATCAGCTGACCCAGCCCTTTCTGATTTGGATGTGTTGTGCCTTAACCCTAGATCCATGGGGAAGAGGGTGTCTCAGCACCCAAGGAGTCTGGGATAAAGAGCTGTGGGTGGGAGGCCCAGCCTCTTTTTCCCTTTTCCTTCCCAAGAGTTTGCTGTGTGCAGAAGTCTCCTCTTACTTACCATGTCATACAGAAGCAGACCATGGTTGGGTAGCCTGGTACCTGTTTACTCAGGTTGGGTAACCTGTTTTTCCTGGGGTAGCAGGACTCTGAAGCCCATGTGCCTGGAGAGAGAGGCCAGCTTCTCCTATGTCAGCCTTAGAATTATCATAGAATGCTGGGGCTCTACATCTGCTGTACTCTTTTGTTTCACTTTTCAGTTGGTTCAGAACAGAGGATGGGGAAGAGCAAGGCATCATACAACAGGTGAAGAGAACAGCACATGGAAGGGCCTGGAGACATGAATACTAACACAACCAAGTCGAATGTGAACTGGGTGCTTATGACGAGCCATGCAACACGTTAGTAGGTGCCTTACTTGCACCATCTCAGCTGTCCTCTCAAGAACCCCATGAGATGGATGCTCTTGCCATCCCCTTTTCAGAGAAGAATAAACTGAGTCTCAGAGATGTTAAAATAGAGCCCCCAAAAGACCCAATTAATTTAAGTTGAATGTAGAACTTGATGCCAAGGTTGTATGACTCCCCATAAAACCAGGGCACATATTTAGGGAAGTGCTTCCATGAGGCTAAGACTAGGTCTAAAAGGAAAGAAGAAAAGCCAAGTGACATGAGTCTAAAGAGTTACACAAGGGGCAACAGACTGTGAGAGACCTGCATGAAAGGGTGAGTGTGTTTTTTAGTTTCACAGCAACAGTGTGGAGTGATGAAGCCATGGCAACTTCATTGCTCATTGCTGCAGTTTCCAGAAAGAAACCATGGAGGCTGACCTGTGACGATGGCAGTGGGGATGGAGAGGAGGTAACAGATGAGATGTGCTGTTTGAATTTGGGGTCATTCAGGCTTGAGTTTGAGTATGGACTCGGATAAGCCATGTTCTAGAAGACAAACAGAAGCCCTGGATCCAAGTTATAGCTCAAAATCACTGGCTGGCTGACCTCGAGAAAGTTACCTGAATTCTTCATGTGGTAACTTTCTCATTGATAAAAGCCTACATAGAGCTTTTGAGGTTTAATTGATCTAATGTATGCTAAACATAGGACCTGTGACATCCTGTAGGAATAATAGAAGCAAATAGAATGAATAACATGTGAATGAATAAGCTAATTAATTAATGAATAAATGAATGAAAAATCTAAATGGAAAGGACCAAGGATAGAGCTAGGAACCATCCCATTAGAGACCTCCCTCCAGGTCACTAGAAATATATTAAACATTCAACTTTTCTATTTCAGGAGCTGTATTAACAGACTGCCAGGATTTCCTCCTAGATGTGCATGTTTGGTAGCTTGTGTGGCCTTGGGCAAGAGACTTCCATTTCTATAAGACTCAGAGAACAGAATCATAATGGTTTCTAGTTCATAGGATTATTATCAGGATTAAGGGACATAATATGTGTAATGTACACATCACCAAAGAACTTAAAAATTCATAGTCCTTTGAAGACATAAAAATATTTTCCCAAACATGAGCTCATGTGATTCTCATGGGTTGTCAAAAGCATATGTTGGCTAAACATTTTCTTAGGTCTAAGAAAAGAAAGAAAAATAAAGCTATTCCCTGGATTCCTTAACCCCCACCGAATGTACCCTTCAACATACTCTACTAGTAAACAGGAGCAATGACATGTGTCCACATTTCATCTTTGACAAGTTCCCACTCATCATCCATGATTAAGGTGTCAAGTCATTTCCTCTATGTAGTTCTCCATGACATTTCCAAAAAAATGAAGTAATTTGCTCAAAGTTCACACAGATGAAGTAGGGTATCCAGGTAAGGAATTCAGGTCTTCTCCCTCCATAATCCATGCTTTTTTACTTATACTGTCAGGAAAAATTGTGAAAGGCTTCAAAATGGCAACAAAATACTGGGTATCCTTTCAATGGGATACTGTGCAGTATCTAGCAATCCCTTTGGGGTTATCTAATTTTGTCTGGGTCTTCCATTATCTTTAACTGGGCTATTTTGCAACTCTATGAATTGTAAAAACAAACAAAACCCTAAGTGTAAAGAAAATGATTCTTTTCCATAGAGATTTAAATTAATTTTATCGGTGGTAATACAATTGATTCCTTCCCTTCCCCAAGCTGTGGAAGAGCTTGTTTTAAACATCACATTTTGTTGTATGGAGACCAGCTGCATCTATTAGTAAATTCATGTCATTCCTGATTCCTGATATATGTCTCTTCAGATTTTCTCTTGAGTATTTTTAACCATCTTACCAAGTCCCTCATTAACTAAGGAGTTAAATAAAATCTTTGCCATGTATCCATTTCATAGTTGCATGATAATGATGATTTTACTATTTTGAAAATTATCTTTTATCAACACCACCGTCACCCATAGGTATGGAGGAAAAGAGAGAAATATATGTGTATTCAAAACAAAAATGAGAGTGATGGAGGTATATAACAAACAGAAGTACAGATAAGTGATTGCGGAGTGAAAATATACATTCTTGCTAAATACATAAATGCACAACCCTGCTTTTGGTAACTAAAATGTTGGCACTCTAACAGAAATCTTTCTCCTTACTTGTCCCCACTCTCCTAACATAATTAAATCAATAAATTGTGCTTACGCTATATATACTTAAAATGCTGCGCACTGCAGAATTAAGTAGAGTACTGTGTTGATACTTTTTTTTGTTTAGCTGTTTCACTGATATTGTAACTAAAATATTATATGTATATGTACACATTATACACATACGCACACACACATATGTCTAAAGATATAAGCCCACGACCTCAACATTGATTTTTGGAACTAAAACCATACATTTTACATATATATATACACACACACACACATGTATATACCTTCATTTTATGAAATCCCAGCTCTCTTTGGGAGCCTAAAGCCAATGCCTGGTGGCGATTTATTTATCTATCTATTGATTTAGTTAGAAATGAAAGCAAATAGCCATATCCCACCTACCTAATTTGTTTTCACTCCTTGGGGAACTTTCAGGTCAGGAGCTGTTCTTGATCTGAGGCTGATGTCAATTGGATCTGACCTTCTGTTCCAGCTGCCCCTGGGAAAAGCCATTGAATGTAATTGAAACGGTGGTGAAGTTAAAACTGTAAGGCAAGTCATTAAATAGGCAGAAATAGCAAGAGGGCAGGACAATAACTGGCTTTCCATCACATATTGCTTAAGGTGGCATTGTCTGACTTCACCCAGCAGACAAAGATTTGAGGGTCTTTTTCAGACACACGAGCTTTAATACTCTCTGGAATACTAAGAGCAGGGATGTTTGAGTTTTGCTCACAGATTCTGCAGACTATAGGAGCCCATAAACATATGGGCTGAAAGTTTGCTCAACATTTGAAGAGTATCCAAGCAGGTTAGAGAAAGGAGAATGAAAGAGCGACAGAAGTATTCATGTTTATTGTGCTTCTGCTGTGGTCAGGGCTTGATCCTGGAATGCTGCACTTATTATGTAAGCCATCTCTGGTCCCCATTTTAATTTTTTTTTTGGGGGGTGCATGGGCCATGGAATTGAATCCGGGTCTCCCGCATGAAAGGCGAGCATTCTACCACTGAACCACCTGTGCACCTGGGCCCCCATTTTAGAGATGGAAAACTTGAATCTCTGTCGTATAAGTTATACTATACCATGCAATGAAGTGCCAAACAGCAAACAAATAATTCATGTTTCTGAAAGAAGTTAAAGAAGACCTAAATAGATGACAAGATATTCCATGTAATGGATTAGAAGAGTTAATATTGTTAATGTGTCAATATTACCCAAAGCAGTATACAAATTCAATTCAATACCTATTAAAATTCCAGTAGCTTTTTTTTTTTTGGCAGAAATGGTAAAATTAATCCTCAAATCTTTATGGAAATGCTAAGGATTCCTAATAGCCAAAACAATCTTGAATAAGAAGAACAGGTTAAAGGATTCACACTTCCCAATTTGAAATTGTGTAATAAAGTGACAGAAACCAAAGCAGTATGGTACTGGCACAAAGATAGACAAATCAATCTATCCAATCAATGGATCAGAAAAGAAAGTCCAGAAATAGACCCACACATCTATGGGCAATTGATTTTTAACAAGGGTGCTAAGTACATGCAGTGCGGAAAGAAGAGTCTCTTTAACAAATGACATTAGTGGGGTGTGAGGGTAGTTCAGTGGTAGAATTCTCACCAGCCATGTGGGAGACCCGAGTTTGATTCCTAGCCCGTGACCTTTCCAAACAAACAAAACAAAGAAACCACAAAAACAAACGAAATTCAGCAAATAGTGCTGCAATAATAGGCTACTCACATGGAGAAAGAATGAAATGTGACCCTGCCATACAGCATACAATAATAATAATAATAATAATAAAGACAAAAAGACAAATGGTGTTAGGAAGACTGGATATTATGTGGGAAGAATGATGTTAGATCACTACCTCACACTACATAATAAATGAACTCAAAATGGTCCAAGGACCTAAATAGAAGAGCTAAAACTATAAACTCTTAGAAGATCACATAGGTGCAAAGATTAATAACCTGGGAGTTGGTAATAGATTCTTGGATATAATAACAAAAGAATGAGCAACAAAACAATAGATACGTTTGATTTCATCAATTTTTAAAAATGTAGGTCTAAAGAAATTATCAAGAAACTGAAAAGACAACCTATAAACAGAAAAAATAGTTTCAAGCCATATATAGGATAACGGTTTAATATTCAGAATCTATGAAGAACTCTTATAACTCAACAACAAGAATGCAAACAACCCAATTAAAAAAGGGCAAAGGTCTTGAATAGACATTTCTCCAAAGAAGATAAACAAATGTATAATTAAGTACACGAAAAGATTTTCAATATCATTAGTCATTAGGAAGATTAAAATTAAACCACTGAGATACCACTGCACACCCACAAGGATGGCTATTATTTTTTTAAATGCAAAATAACATGTGCTGGAGAGGATGTGGAGAAATTAGAACTCTCATGCATTGTTGGTGGGAATGTATAATGGTACAGTCACTATGGAAAGCAATATGATGGTTCTGCAAAAAGTTAAATATGGAATTACCAGCTGATCCAGCAATCCCACTTACAGGTGTATATCCAAAGAGAGAAAATAGGGTCACAAACAGATGCGTTTACACTAATGTTTATAGCAGCATTAGTCACAATACCCAACAGCTAGAAACAACCCAAATGTCCATCAGCAGATGAATAGATAAAATGTGGTACACAGGCAAAATGTAATATTTGGCCATAAGAAAAAGTGAAGTTGATGATACATGCTGCAACATGGAAGAAACTTGGAAATGTTATGCTCAGTGAAATAAACAAGACATGTAAGGACAAAAATTGTATATTACTTATAATAAATTATTAGAAATAGGAAATATAGAGAGATAGAAAGTGGATTAGTCGTTACTAGGGGAGGGAGGGTTGGGGAAAGAGGGGAGCAGAAATGTTCGTTTAAAAAAATACTTTATATGTAATTGTCTTTAAATCTATGACGTCTTTACAATTAAAAAAAAAAAGAACCAATCTTTGAGGAAGTTATTGTTAAGCAAAAAATCAAATGCTTAGGGGATCAAAAAAGGAAGAACAATAACAAAAATAAATAATGCTTGCAGGAATGACGTAATGACATCCAAAAATACACATGAACTTTTGCAAGGTTAAAAAAAAAGCACAGTGTAAATATGACTATAATATGATTTCAGTTGGTAAAATACAAATAAATAAATGAATATAAATGAATCTAGGAATTTTCCATTTCTTCTTCATAAGTTGTCCCAAGATGGACAGGAGGATAGCTTATCTTTCACTCATTATCTCTCATATCTTCTCCCCTTCTAACCAAATCTTAGTGATAGGAAGGAGATGTGGCACTATACTAGAGGGAATATTAAGAGTTGAATACTCCATCCTCAGTTATCAAAATGTTAAGATGTCTATATAAGCACTTTAAACATTGCTTTCTCAATAAAATAGCCTGACTTAAAAGGTTAGTGTTTAGTTCTATAATCCTTTTACCCATGTCAAAGCTAATTATTACCTCTTTTTAACTTTGCATTTCTTCTGAAGCAAATGGAAATCTAAGAGTGAAGGTCATACTCAGAAAGGGAAAGGGAAAAAGCATAGTCTAAAGAAAACTAGTATAAAGAAGTATCTTTGTTACATACGTATGTATAGTTTTTCTTTAGTTCAACAAATATCACCTTTCTATCTGTTATGAGGCAGGCATTAGGCTTGGAACTGAATAAATAAGAATAAAGCCTACAGGAACACTTGCCATCTCTTCTTCTGCATCTCAGTCTAGTAAGCATAAAATTATAAGATACATGATAATTGCTGTGACTAAGATAAGTGCTGGATGCTGTGGAAAGAGAGATGAAAAGAAATTAACTCATTTTGGAGGTCATATGAGAATCCCCAAAGAAACTGGCAGCTAAGCTGAGACCTGGAGACTAGAGTTTACTGGTCAATACAATGAGTAGAAAAGGTTAGTACTAGGTTTAGAGAACATCATTGGCAAATGTCTGGATGTGATGAAGCAGACTACATTTCTTAAAGTATAAATAAATCTCCATAGTTGTTAACTGTTATAGTCAGGTTCCTATGTCAGTTTGGCCAGATATGATGCCCAGTTGTCTGGTCGAGCAAGCACTGGCCTAAGCATTAATCTAAGAACATTTTGTGGCTGGTTATTAAACCAGAAGGCTGGTTTATTAAATCATCAGCACATTGATTGCATCCATCTGCAGGTGGACAAGGGGAGTGTTTTCCACAATTACTGGCATTTAATCTAATCAGTTGAAGGTTTTAAAGGAGAAGCCAGAAGGGAGAATTCCTCTCTGAGCTTCAGCCAGCCCACCCCTCCTGGAGGATTCATTGAAGGCCTTCATTGGAGCTGTCAGCTCATGGCCTGCCTACTGAACTTGGACTCATGCATCCCCACAGCTATGTGAGTCACCTTTTATAAAATCTCCTGTTTATAGATATCTCCTGTTGCTTCTGTTTCCCTAGAGAACGAAGACTAATACAGTACAATAGTGTGTAGCAGGAGTACGAGGGAGGGAAAGTATTAGAGATGAGGATGGAAGTTAAGTAACTTTGCTTTGCAAAAGACTGGGCCATTGAAGGATGTATTTGGATTTATGGTTGAATTTGACAGCATGAACACATTCATTTGGCTTTTCTGTGAAAGGAGTTGGCTCTAAAGAGATGATAAGTACAATGGTATAAAGCCATGAAGTAAAGAAACATGGCAGGTATTGTGATTAAGAAAATTCTAGAAGAGGGCTAACAGAGAATTAAGTGGTAATAAATGTAATAGGGCCAGGGAAGCCACAATTTAGAGCACTCACTAAAGGCAATATGGTTAATAAGAGACATGATTTACTGCTTCAGAAAGCCAGAGAAGACTGAGACATGTAGGTGACAGGTATGGTTAAGGTCAGGAATGAGACTGAGCTAAAATCAAAGATGCTAACTGAAAGTGCACGTCCAAAACAGCTTATGATCCCTTTTCATAGAAAGTTGTTGAAGGATGTCATCTAATCAAATGAGAGAGGAAAAGGAGAAAGGAGATGCCAAGGAATCTTTTATGGAGTATTTCCATAAAAAGGAGTATTTATGAGGACACTAAAAAAGTAACTGACAAAATATAGTGTTTGGGGGTCATAAAAAGGGACATTCACTATGAGGAAGACATTACAAGAAATGAATGTAAGAGAAACCTCATGAAAAAAATAAAAGAGAAAGCATTATACAGTATACTACTTAATCTATAGTGAGCATCATTGTAAAGATATATAATATAAACACTACTGATTTAACTATATCAGGAGAATGGGAAGATGTAAGGAAAAAGAGTTGTGTTAGAGAGCAAATACTTATGAATGTTAGCTGAAATAATTGCAAAGTGTTTGGATTAGATAAGTCGAGGAAAAGTAGAATAATCAGTTTCTTTTATAGGTAAACATACACTTACCATGTGAGCTAGCAATTCTACTTCTAGGTATTTATGTAAGAGAAATGAAAATATATGTCCACAAAAATACTCACACACGAATGTTCATAGTAGCTTTATTCATATAGTAAAAGAGTGAAAATGGCCCAAATATCCATAAACTGGTTAATGGAGAAACAAATTGTGATCTGTCTAAATAATGAAATACCTGTCAGCAATAAAAAGGAATGGACTACTGATACAAGCAACAATGTAGTTAAATCTGAAAAGCATTACACTAAGTGCAAAAAGCCAGACACGGAACACCACATACTATATTATTTCATTTATATTAAATTATAGATAAGATAGACCTATATGACAAAAAGTTGATCAGTGTTTTCCAGGGACTGAGGGTAGGAGGGAGGGTTTGAAAGCAAAACGGCAAATGGAAATTTTGGGGGTTGATGGAAATGCTCTAAATCTTGATTGCAGTGGTGATTACACAAATTTTGTAATTTGTCAAAACTTATTGAATTATACATTTAAAATTTGTAGATTTATTGTGTGTTAATTTTACCACAACTCAATAAATCGGAATTTTAAAAATGATCATGAATCTGATGAAAAACAAGATAATATTATCAGAGGTAAAAAGTACATTTGTTAGAATTAAGCAACCAATTAAGCACAGCTGAAAAATTTATTAGTAACTTGTATTATAGAATCAATGCAGCAAGAAGAAAGGAGATAAAAAAATACAAAAGGAATTTATGGGACTAGAAAAGATAGAATTAGATTTTGGAAGACATAAATCCACATATACCGAAAGGATGATTTATACCAAGCATCATAAATAAAGGAAAATTCATACCTAGGCATATTTTATTAATGCCATGGAACACCAAAGGCAACAGTTCCAAACATCTATAGAGATATGACATATCACTTATAAAGAAATTACGAATAGGATTTCAGAAATTTTCTCAAAAGCAAAATTGGAAGCAATAAGTGAGTGGTAAAATATGCTGAGAAGGAAAAAATCTTGTCAACTGATAATTGGATATGACAAAGCAATCTTTCAAGAACAAGATTATGATAAAGAAATTTTTGGAGAAAGGTAATCTTAGCGTTTATCTTGACTCAAGTTTACTGAAGGAATAGCTAAAGGATATATCAAAAAGAAGGAAAACAACCCTTGCAAAAAGGTTTAAGAAGCAAGACGGAACAGTGAATAGACATATTGGTAAGCACATAGATAACTTTCAATAGGAGTTTTCTGTATATAATAATAAGCATTAAAATATGTGTGGCTTAAAATATGCAATAAAATACCAAAATGCACGTAATTGTAGGGATTTATCACAATCAAACTTCAATAATTTACTTGTATTATTTAGGAAATGGAGATACACTTTTGATTTTTAGAATTTGTAAAGTGACTTTAATAAAAAACATCAAGGACGATCTCTAAAAGAATGAACACATAGTAAAAGTATGAATGAGTACCGAAGTGGAAGAAGTAAAACAAACAAAATCAGGGGAAGAACAAAACTCAAAAGATTTAGCAGAAGTTTCCATATCCTACCCATAATCCCTTAGCCTACCCTGGAGTCTGGCTTCAGTGATTCCCTTGCATGGCAATACCATCTTGCTTCTTTCTGCCTCAGATACTGCACAGTTAATGTCACAAATTTATACGCAATCTATGAGGATAGAGAGCTTAACTGGAAGATCTGGGATAGAGACATCCAAAGAGGGCCTTGTTAAAACCAGTGCCATCCAAGGGTGACTTCATACATGCTCAACCTGCACCTCTAAGGAGTGACATCAAAGGCTTCATTAAATAGACTTCACTGAAATAGTTAAGTCACTAAACAAAGAGACAAGCAACAACAAAAAACAAGCCCTGGAGGAGTGGAGGAATCAATATCAAGATTTGCCATAGTACATTATTTAAAATGTCAAGTTCTCAACAAAAATTTGAGGGACAAGCAAAGAACCAGGAAGGTATGAGCCATAAGCAAGGGAAAAAGCAAGCAACAGAAATTTCCTGTGGGGTAGTTTCTGACAAGATATCAGAAGTAGAAAGATTTCAAAGCCACTATTATTAACATATCAAGGAGTTAAAGGAAACCATGATTAAAGAAGTCTGGGAAAGTATGGTGACAATGCCATATTAAATAGAGAATATAAATAAAAAGATAGAAAATATATTTAAAAACAAGTGGGAATTCTGGTGTTAAAAACAGAATAACATGAAAAAATTCACTAGAAGGGCTGAACAGCAGATTTGAACCAGCAGAAGGAAAATTAAATCAGTGAACTTGAGGATAGATAAGAGAACTGAGATAAAATAGAATGAAGAAAAGTGAACAGAGTCTCAAAGACATACGAGGCACCTTTAAGTATACCAACATACAACATGCACTAGAAATACCAGAAGGAAAGCAAAGAGAGGAATGAAAAAAATATTGGAAGAAATAATGGCTGAAACCATCCCCGATGTGCTGAAAAACATGAGTCTACACATGCAAGAATCTCAACAAACTCCAATCAGGATCATTGTGAAGAGATCTACAGTGAGGTATAAAAATCCTGAAAGACAAAGATAAAGACAAACTCTTGAAAGCAGCATGAGAAAAATGACACCACATAGAAGGGAACACCAATAAAAGTAACAGCTGACTTTTCATTGGAAACATTGGAAGCCAGGTGGGAGTGGAATGACATGTTCAAACTGCTGAAAGAAAAAAAAAAACCTATCAACCAAGAATTCTATATACAGCAAAACTATCATTCAAAACTGAAGAGTTGGGGAAATGCAAGGGTAGTTCAGTGGTAGAATTCTTGTCTGCCATGTGGGAGAACCAGGTTCTATTCCTAGCCCATGCACTTCCCAAAAAACCAACCAACCAACAAACAAAAGTTCAACAAATGGTGTTGCAATATTCACATGGAAAAATAATGAAATGTGACCCCACCATATAGCATAGGAAAAAAAAAAAACTGAAGGTGAAGAGAAGACATACCAAAATAAAAAAAAATTTTAAAAGCTGAGAGAATTCATTGTTAGCTGGCCTGCCTTACAAGAAATACTAAAGAAAAATTTTCAGGGTGAACACAAGCGAACTCAGACACAATCTGAATTCATATAATAAAACAAACAGCACTGGAAAAGGTGATTATTTATTTATGAAAGAGTATAAATGCAAATTTATTCTCTCATTTTTTAGTTGACTTAAAAAGCAGTCGCATAAAACAATATGGATATAACTTTACTAGTGGGCATATAATATATTAAAATGTGATTCAATTGGCAATAACAGCACAAAGGAAGTAAGTGAGAGCAAAGTTGCATTGGAGTAAAGAAGTGACACCACATGATAACTCAAATCTACGAAGAGGAGAGATGGTAAATAAGGTAAATAGAATATATTCTATATACATACATGATCTCTGTATTAACTAGTGTTCTCTAGAGCAACAGAATCAGCAGGAGATATCTATAAATATGAAAGTTATAAGAGTATCTCAAATAACCATGAGGATGTAGAGTCCAACATCTGTAGGGCAGGCCACAAGCTGGCAGCTCCAATGAAGGTCCTCAATGAACTCTCAGGAGAGGCTGGCTGGCTAAAGCAGGAAGAGAGCCTGTCTCTTCTGAGTCCTCCTTAAAAGCCTTCTGGTGACTAGATTAAGCATCACTCATTGCAGAAGACAGTCCCCTTAGCTGATTGCAAATGCATTTAGCTGTGGATGCAGCCAACATGGTCATGCCTTAAGTCCATGAAATGTCCTCACAGCAACAGACAGGCCAGCGCTTGCTCGACCAGAAAACTGGGCACCACCCCCTGGCCAAGTTGACGCATGAACCTGGCCATGACAATCTCCTTAATTTTTCTTAGCTTCTTTAAAATACATAAAATCATTAAAGTAATAATTATAACAATGTATTGCTGGTTTTTAAATTACATTTAGATGAACTGTGTATTACAGAATAGTAAAATAGTGGGAAAGAAGGAATAGCATTTTATAGGAGTAATGTTTCTATATTTCAGTGGAATTAAGTAGTATAAATCTGAAGTAGATTCTGATAAATTAGGGTAAATATGATAATCCCTAGGGCAACTACAAATAATTTAAAAATATATACTGAAAAATATCTTTAAAGGAATTGACGTGTTCCACTAAAAAATTTACTTGATGCAAAAGAAGGCAATAAAGGAAGGAAGAGGCACAAAATATGAGATTTATAGAAAACAAAAAGTTAAACAACAGACATAAATCCAACTATATCAATAGTAATATTTAATGTGAATAGATTAAACTATCTAACCAAAAGGCAAAGATTGCCAGCTAGACTAAAATACCAGCTGGCTTTTCTGTATGTGTGTGCATGTATACAGCTCTCGACCATATATCCTGAAATTCATTTGGAAACTCAAGGGATTGAGAATAGCCAAAAAATTCTTGAAAAAGAACAATGTTGGAGGCCTCACTTTCCAATTTCAAAAGCTATTACAAAGCTCGCAGCCTCCCCTACAGATTTTGGACACTTAAGTCTCCACGGTTGTGTGTGACACTTTTATCAATCTCGTATTGACTGACGTCTCCTGTTGGTTCTGTTTCTCTCGAGCACCGTGGCTAATACAGCTTTCTTAGATATGATACCAGAAGCACCAGTAACAAAAGGATAGATAAATTGTACTTCGTCAAAATTTGCACACTTCAAATTTTTTGCTTCAAATGATACAATCAAAAAAGTGAAAAGACAAACCACAGAATGGGGGAAAATGTTTGCCAATCATTTATTTGATGAGGGACTTGTATCTAGAATATGTAAAATATGTAAAGCACTCTTACAGCTCAATAGTAAAAAGACAAATAATCCAATTAAAAATGGAAAAAGGACTTGCCATTTCTCCAAAAAGGCTATACAAATGACCAATAAAAGACTATTCAAATGACCACATAAAAATATACTGAACATTATTAGACGTTAGGAAAATACAAATGAAAACCACAATGAAATACCAATCCAAAAACATTGGATTTTTTTTAAACTTTTTTTTATTGTATAGTATAACATATGTACAAAGCAAAGGAAAAAAAAAGCAATAGTTTTCAAAGCACTCTTCGACAAGTGGTTACAGGACAGATCCCAGAGTTTGTCATGGACTACCATACCACCCTCTCATATTTTTTCTTCTAGCTGCTCCAGAATATGGAAGACTAGAGGGCTTAAATTTTTTTTTTATCATCACAATTGACTTTTTTCCTTCTTTTTTTGTGAAAAATATATATACAAAAAAAAAGCTATAAATTTCAAAGCACAACACCACAATTAGTTGTAGGACATATTTCAGACTTTGACATGGGTTGCAATTTCACAATTTTAGGTTTTTACTTCTAGCTGCTGTAAAATACTGGAGACTAAAAGAGATGTCAATTTAATGATTCAGCAATCATATGCATTTGTTCAGTCATATCTTATATATGTAACTCTACTATCACCTTTGATCTATCTATACCTCTCTTTAGGGTTGTTTGGGCTATGGCAATTCTACATTTTTGATATTGGAAGGGTCTGTCACTAATATGGGGTAGGGAGATGGAACTATCTGATGTTCTGGAGAGACTGGGCCCTCTAGGTTTCAGGCCTTATCTGGACCAGGGACCCATCTGGAGGTTGTAGGTTTCTGGAAAGTTATTCTAGTGCACAGAACCCTTGTGGAATCTTATATATTGCTCTAGGTGTTCTTTAGGATTGACTGGAAGGGTCCTGGTTGGGGGTTGGCAGGTTATGGTAGGTAGCAATGTCTACCTGAATCTTGCATAAGAGCAACCCCCAGAGCTTGACTCAGTTTGAACTCTCTCTGAAAACCTTGGATTTTTATATATACAATAAAAGGACAGACAATAACAAGTGTTGTGAGGATGTGAAGAAATTGGAAACCTCATACATTGCTAAAGGAAATGTAGAACTGTGCAGTTGCTTTGGAAAGCAGTCTGAAAGTTCTTCAAAAGGTTAAACATAAAACTCAGACATTCCACTTGTAGGTATATAACCTAGAGAACCAAAAACAAATGTCCTCAAAAATAAGTTGTCTATAACTGTTCAAAGTTATTCAAATAGTCCAAAAGTGGAAACGAACTTCTATCCATTAACTGATAAATTGATAAATAGAAAGTGACATACCCACACCGTGGAATATTATTAAGCCATAAAAAAATGAAGTACTGATATAGGTTTCAACATCAATGAACTTTGAAAGCACGCAAAGTGAAAGAAATAAGGTTATACAATGTATGAATCCATTTATATGAAATGACCAGAATAAGCAAATATATAGACAGAAACTACTTGGTAGTTTCCAAGGTCTCCAGGTAGGAGGAAATGGGGAGTGACTGAAACAGGTATGAGGATTCTTTCCGGGGTGATGAAAATGTTCTAAAATTAGATAGTGGTGATGGTTGCATGATCCCGTAAATACACTATAAACCATTTAATTGTACAATTTAAATGGGTGGTTTGTATGGCATTTGAATTGTATCTCAATAAAGCTATATCTAAAAACTGGCAAATTGCTTGCAAGTGCAACAATACATGATTTCAAGGGAAATAGTCTTAAATAGTTATATTTGAAAATAAATGCTGAAATCTAATGAAATGAACATAGAACTTATAAAGTTAGGCAGTACAACAGAGCAAGCTCAGAGAAAGTAGAGAAATGGAGATGAAAAGGTAGAGCAGAAAGCAATTTTAACAATGCATTAAGGAGATCATCAAAATCAAAATCTGGTACTTTGCAATACGTAACAAAATAGACAAGTCTCCGATGAGACTGCTAAAGAAAAACAAACAGAATTAAAGCACTAATAAACAATATTAAGAAAGGGAAAGGAGACAGAAATAGATAAATGAGGATTTAAAATGCTAAAAGGATGTGTAAACAACTTTGAGTCAATATTTAAAAAAAATAGACAAAAGTCTTGAGCAAAACTTACCACACCTCGGCCAAGAAAAAATAGAAAACTGATTTGTTCTATATTAAAGAATACTAAATTTATGTTTACAGTGTCCCCTTAAAGAAAATGCCAGCTCTGATGATTCTGTAAGCAATTTAAATAAATCTTTCAAGAAACAATATAAATGTGCCAATTATATAGTGTATTCAGAGATGATATTCCTAGGCAGAGAGAGAAAGCAGGGGAGGGGGATGTTTGTGGGAATGGTCAATTGGAATAGAGTGGTCAGGAATGGACCCATTGGGAATATGACATTTGAACTAAAAACTGAGGGGTCACAGTTTCATCCTGGGGTAGGATCTTCCTAGAGATTTGCAAAGGTTCTGAGGCACGAACAAGCCTTGCTTATGTTGCTGATGATCTGTCTTCCACAATTAAAATGCAATCTCCTTTGGGGGCAGAGACTTTGTTTTATTCCTGCCCTCTCTCCGTGCTGTCACAGTGCTGACACAGTCAGTATAGGTGATCAAAAATGCATTTGCTGAATCAATGAATATTTGAGTCAGAGGTTTATTCTCCAGAATATATAAAGAACTTCCATCTGTAAGTTCCTAGTAAAAAGACAAACTCTAAATGTGGACAAAAGATGTACACAGGCACTTCATGAAAGGGGAAACACAGATAGGACCTTGTTCATGATCAGGAAAATGCAACTTAAGGTTACTCCCTGGCTTAATGAAAATGAGTAT
Organism: Myrmecophaga tridactyla; assembly: GCA_004026745.1. Classification (NCBI taxonomy): domain Eukaryota; kingdom Metazoa; phylum Chordata; class Mammalia; order Pilosa; family Myrmecophagidae; genus Myrmecophaga; species Myrmecophaga tridactyla. The sequence continues at coordinate 30,972 of PVIY010001421.1, read as the reverse complement.
TCTGATAATGCCAAGCATTGGCAAAGATATGGGTTAATGAGGACTTGTACGCAGCTGGTGAGTTTGACCATTTTGCCAAACAATCTAACATTATCTTGTAAAGGTAAGTGTGCTCTTACCTGGTAATTCAGACACTACAGCCTAAAGCAGTGAGACCTCACACACAGGGGAAAAGGCAAGGCCAAAGCCAAGGGTGGGCTGAATTGACTAGTAAAGTTACCATGAATCATTCTTAGCATTAGACAGTCTTCTAGTTACATAGACAGTGAGATGGAAAACACACCAAAGGTGATAGCTCCCCAGTTCCTTGCCCCACACGATGACAAGGATGATATGGAAAGAAGAGGGCAGATGACTGCAGAACAAGTTGTGTGATACCCCGTGGCTGAGGAGCCAATTCTAGGCTTTAGCCAGAAAGCCTTACATCTCATCAGTACATGGGGGATGATGAGAAATGTGATAGGGATGCAAATAGGAGGTGGCCTCATAGCAGCTCTTTCTAAGCCTTCCCAGAGAATCACAGGCCAGGACTCACTAGCTGGAATTCAAGCCTTCACCTGCGTGGCCTGTGTGGCTATGTACAAGGTTGCCAGGATACCAAGGAGGAGCCACTTCTCTACAAGCAGTGGGTCTTGAACTTTTTAAGCCATACCTACAGCGAGAAAAGCGTTGCAAATGGTGGTCTCAGTAAACACCCTCACACACACGTAAACACAGTATAAAACCAAAATTTTCCGTAAGACAGCACTTCCAATTATTATATAACGTGCTGCTTTTATTTGTATTTTTATTCTTATCAGTTCATCTAAAAAGAAATGCTGTGCTCACTCTACTAAACTGATTTCACAAAGCATGAATTGGTAACAACCCAGTTTGTAAGACCTGGAGAAACTCTTATATGTGTGCCAACACACGCACGTGGGTTTCACAGTATTTATGGCCTTGTGTGTTTATTTAACCATCTCTGATACTCTGTGCCAGGCCCTGTTTAGAAGCATTGCAAAAATATAACTCAAGCCATCCTGGCAAGAAGCCTATCAGTTAGGTACTATTTTTACTTTCAGTTTACAGATGAGGAAACTAAGGAGCAGCTAAGTAACTTAGCCAAGTTCACACAGGAAGCAAGAAGGATTTATACCCTGTACTCTTAACCACTCTACTATGCAGCATTTTTCATTGTACCAAACAGCCCAGAAAACAATCCAAATGTGCCTTCAAAGAAGAAGGGATCATGATTAATTACTTAGTAAAGTAGGTAATGATTAATTACATCATGAATTAGGAATCATCGCATTCACAATGGACAATCATAAGTGGTATTGATTGAACAATATATAGTTCATACAATAGCGCGTGTGCATCTCAGAAGGTTGAGCAAATCATAGAGGACTATATCCAATGCAAAATGCTTTCATAAAGCTCAGAAACTGGCAAAATTAACAATGTTTAGGGGCTTACATATAGATGATGATTTATTTCCTCCCCAAACCCCCAAGAGGTTGATAGACAAAACTCAAGGCATGGGGATATAAACAGGGTTACAGCCACGAGTAGATGTGACAGGGCTGGCACATGCCCTAGTTCTTATTTGGGTGGTGGGATCTGGCTGTTTATTATACACTTGATAAATGTATTATATTGTTTGTATTATGTTGTATACACACACATATACCATATGATAAGTGCATTATATTGTGTGTATTATGTTGGATAGTATTTTTAAAGGAGGATTCCGTGGCTGCCCTTGGTTGCAAAAGAAGAGGAAGGAATGACTGATGGTGCCTCTGCCAAAGGCATAGTAGGGGAATAAAGCTTTGCACAGGGATAGGGTGGGGTTGTGGTGAAATTCCTGAACTGCAGGCATGTCTTCCTCCTGTCCTACAATGAGTGTCCTTCCCAGCTGCTATTTCACACGAAAAGCAGGGGACATTCTCACCTTACTCAGACCAAGGGAAATGGGAATCTAATTGATGTGATACAACTTCTGACAATATTAATAGGCTTTTTCAGATTCACGGCTGGCAAGGGATTAGAGAAATAAGACTTCTCATGCATTGGTGATGGGATTATAGATTCCATACTCATTTCAGAAATAATTTGTTCTGTTAAAATTAAAAATGCATCTAACTTTTGACCCCATAATTCACTTTAGAGAATATATACTACAGAAATAAAATGACCAGCATGTAAGAATATACATACAATGGTATCTTTGCATTATTTTTTATGGCAGGAAGAAAAAAACCCTGGAAATTTTTTTTACAGTATATAGATTACACTGCAACTTGCTTCTTTCACTTAATAGAAAATTGTTGTAAACTTGTAAAAAAAAGTGCATCACAATTATATTAGATCAATATAATATGAGCACAGAGAAAAGTATGGAAGGTATACATCTTCAGGTGAAGATAATGTTCTTGGCCTTGTAATGAGTCTGCATTGCCAGGGTTTAGATAGTGAGTAAAACTGAATGCTGCTAAGAAATGGGTTCTCCTTCCAGGAGTCCCCTGGATATGAGGTCATGGGCTATGCCTTAGTTTGCCAGAACTGCTTTGACAAATATCACACAGTGGAGTGGCTTAAATAACAAGCACTTATTGTCTCATGGTTTTGGAGGCAAGAAGTCTGAGGTCCCTATGCCAGCAAGGCCATGCTTTGTCCCTGGGTGGGGAGCCTTTTGGACATGGCCATCCTCTGCACACAGCAGGCTCTCTCTCTTCTCCCTGGTGTCTTCTGTCTTCTGATTCTACTGACTGACTGTGTCCAAATGTTCCCTCCTTATGAGGCCTTCGGTCATGTGCATCAAGACCCACCTTGATTCAATTTGGCCACACTCTAACTAATAACAACCCCCAAAGATCCTATTTACAACTGGGTTCATACCCCCAGGAACACGGATTAAGCTTTGCACACACACACACAAAACTGTTTTTGTTGGGACATGATTCAATCCCCAAAAGGTGTAATTCTTGAAATAAAGGTCTTGGTTCAAATCCTATGCCACTTATTAAGAAATGCTAACTATTATTCTGGGACCATCCATCTCTGGCTTGGGAACTTGAAAATTCCTTCTCATCCTTCGAGTCCTAGCCTGAGCACCTCCTTCCTTGCACACACCACCTAACTCCAGCTCCCTGGCACAGAGGATCGCCTACCCCAGAGACCCTCTCCACCAATTGCAGCTTTGGTAGTTGTGTTCACTACACGCAATCTCAGTGTGGATGCTCTGAACCACTCCATTGGACTGTGAACAACTTGAGGGCAGAAGATGTGATTTTATTGATTAATTGGTCGATTGATTCATTCATTCACCTTGCACCCCACCCCCACCCTCCTCCCCAGCCAAGGCCCCCTACTTAGATAGGGAGGATGGGAACAGCACCCTTCCTGGCTTGATAATGAGGTTGGAGTGGGACAAATGTTTTTTTTTTATCATTGTAAAGCCAAAGCTATATTTGCAACAGAGTATGGATCCCTTACGCAAACCCTATGAAGTATTTTGTCAAGAAACACAGATTTTTAGAAAGATATTTGGGGGAAAAAAATGCAGCCCAAAGCTGAAACTCCCCACCATCACTCCGTCTTCTCTCCTGTTCAAGGGACTGGAGAGTGCTCTGCCTCCCCTGCAGTAGATACCAGTAGTTTCTAGGACTAGTGGGTCATGGCCAAAGCCTTTCTGGGAACAGGGTGGTGGCAGCCCACTTCCCCCAGAATCCCCAACAGATGTCCCAAATCCTTAATGCCTAACCATGGGGCAAACAGCAGCCACACAGCAAAGTTGATCCCTCCTGGCTCCCCATGCTCCACCCCGTTGCCAGGGCTTGGATGGAGATACACCCTATGGAATGGAGCAGGAGAGCAGCATATGACAGGGTCACATTGAGACAGACACTGTTTCAGTGTCTACTATGCACCAACACTAAACAGGACAGATGTGTTGAAAGCATTTATTCTATCCCCTCCTTTCAGCAGCATTTGGTGTTAGTAGATGGCCCGTTCCCCTACGATCCTGGGTATTTAAAGAGATGCTGATCCCACTCCCAGCTCTGGGGCAGAGCCTGGTGATTCAGGATGAAAATGTATGCTGTGACAGAGACTGGTTCAGGAAGAAAGGAATCAGCCCGGCAAGGATGGGATTCCTTTGGCCCAGGATCTGTGACCTACTTTGGAACAATGAGCGTGATGGGGTGCATTTTGGGGTACAGTTGAGAAAACAGCATGCTGGCTCTTAAAGCAGATATCCAGGCAGAGCTTCAGCCTGTCCCTATTAGGTGCTTCTTGATGAAATGAGCCTTAGGCTGGTGCCTTTCTCCCTGAGCCTCAGTTTTCTCCTCACTTAAATGAGGATGGCTGCTCTCCACTTCACGCAGCAAGCACCTAGATGCCTCTGGATTGGCCAGGCCACAGGAGATGCTCATGGATGGATCAGCTCAGGGAATGAGCCCTGGGACCAGGCCCCTTCCAATAACACTTTCTGGTCTTGGGCAAAAGGGGCCTGGTCTGGGTCTAAAAGTAGTTGTAGGCTAAGGCTCACCTAGGGCTTGCCGTACTGGTCAATGTCTGACAACTGTTCTTTGGAAAAAGCTCTGCATTGCAGCATTTGCCAGTTTCCATGCTGGACGTTCTCCCTGCATGACCACCTTCAAGCTCCTAACACGTCATTTCTAAAGGCAGAGCTGAGAAGAAATGCACACCATCACCAGAGGTGCAGGCCACCTCCACCTCGCCATTAGTTTCCATGCCCAGTTCCTATTCATCTTTCCCTTTTGTTTATCTGAGCCTTTTGCTCTCTGGGCAGAGGTGGGTGGGCAAACAGCCAGGCAGGGGACACGAGCTCATGCAGTTTGTCGAAATGATTGATACTGCCCAGGCAGAGGGCAGAGCAAAGGATGCTGGCAGTGTAGATAGGGAAGGATGGGCAATCCAGAACAGGGAGAGGGACATACTGTTTGGGAAGGTGGGTTTATTTGTCTTTCTCAAACAAGAGGGAAGGATAATGCCACTCCATAGCCAGCAGTCTCTCTGGAAATCTCAGACTCCATTCTTGCTCTTTCCGTCCTTGCTTTCACTCTGCAGATTTTCATCATGGGATGGCTGCACTGCAAACCCGCCCTTCCCTGTCTCCTAGACCCCAGGCTTCTCTCCCTCTGACCTGTCCATAGGTGGATACGTGGGCCTCTGGCTGGTACCTTTGCCCTGGGCAGGCTGGAGCCATTGACCAAGACTTTAACCTCTTCAGCTTCAGGTTTCTCACCTGCAGAATGGTGATAGAAATGTCTATCTCACATCCACTCACATAAAATTACTTTTGACGCCTGTCATGTTGCTCCTTGGAGATCCCAGTCATTGTGAGGAAAATATTTGTTAATCTACATAGTTTGTGCTTGATCTATGCATGTTCCCTGCCTCTACTTATTTGCTTAAGCCCCAGTTTATAAACCGGCTTCTCTGTTCCCAGGTCCCCATGACTTCTTACTCTGCACAGAGAAAAGTCTATATTCCTTTATTGATTGGACACTAACAGTTAAGATGTTGGGAGAAAAAATTTTATCACAATTGGAGCTGTGCTTGCCCTCTTTCCAGGCAATTCATTTCTAGGAAGTAATCTCAGAGACACACAACAGAGCAATAATACCTGATGTTTGTTGCCATGTTGTTTGTAGCAGGGAAAATCAAAAGATGTTCATGATGGAGGAATGGTAAAATAGAGAACAGTATATTAAACTATTCTGAGAATAGTCTCTCTGGGCTTAGCATGGCCTCTGGTATATAAGAGGCTCTCAATAAATAATGAATAACTAAACACATAAACAAATAAATACATAAACAAACTTTGTAATGTGACTGTTATAAAGAATAAGGTAGATCTCAATCAGCTGAAATTGATTGATGCCCAAGATAAAGTAGGTGAAAAGGCAAGTTGCAGCCCAGGATTTATAGTCTGTTCCCACTGTGAAAAGTAGGTTTTCTGTGTCTGCATATGCTATATGTATCTAAATGCTTCCAAATGCACAGCAACTATCTACAAAGCTACAGAAGAAACACATTAGTATTAACTTCTAGAAAATGAAATTGGGAGGCCTGTTCTCTAATCTGCTTTTTTCACTCAACAATCCCCATTGGACGCATTTACATGAAAATAAGCATAATTCTATATCACAGCAGTCCTAATGGCTGCCTAATATTTCATTGTATAGCGTATTCATCATTTGTTTGCACAGGCCCCAAGTGTTAGTATCATTTGTTTTTTTTTTTACAATTAATTTTGTGCCAAGATGAGCATTTATCTTTGCCCAAATAGACTATATTCCCAAGAAAAGTGCTGGAAAGATCTAGAATATATTTTCATGTTTGCATTGTACACTTGATGTTTCTTGACAAATTTCAAAACCATAAAACAGCTCAGCACCTACTTGGGAAGAGATCTTGGAAGCCTCATTGTCAGGTCCACCAAGGTCAGTCCAGAGGCTGCAGAGGCCTGCAGCAGTGGCTGAGAGAGTGAGAGGGACAGGGTTGGGCTGCAGACATAAGCAGGTCACCTGCCAGGATGCTCTGAGATACTAGGAGGAGAGGAGCTTAGCAAAGGGTGGCACAGGAAGGGGACTCGGAGATTTTGAGATTCAGTTATTGATGCCACTGTGATTGCTTCTATCCTCTTAGCCATGGGAAGCCTGGGACATCTCAGATACACACAGGGGAAAGGAACTGCTCTTGGGAGCGGCCACATGGCCAGTTTCTACTCGAGTTTCTTTGGCTCAATTGGATTGAATGGAAAATAAGAAAAGACACTCTAGGAAGGAAATTCTGATCTGCTAGGAAACTCATATTTTATCTATAAGCATTTCGTTTCAACAAGCTTTTCAGAAATTAGGGTCTTAGAACTGAAAGAGGATCTTTAAAAATTTTCCTTTGGTCCACGCTTCAGGAAGAAGTGCAAGCCTCTGCTGCAGACCAACTGCCAGAATCTGCTTTCGCCCCTTTGGAGCTGGGCAACTCTGGTCAAATGCCTGAAGATCTCAGTTTCAGTTTCTCCTTTTGTAAGCTGGAGTGACACTGTCCACCAAGCAACAGGACTGTGCAGGTGAGAGGCCCAAGAGACACTCGGCACTGGGGTGTGATTGTGAATAGTTTCATTAGTTTCTTCTCTTTGCTCTCAAGACTGCAAGGGCTGATAATTGTTATGGCTCCAAGGAGCATTTGTCGAGGGTCCTCTGTGCCCAGGCACTATGCCAGGCACTGGGTGGGGAGTGATGTCTCATGGCTCTTAGACTCCAGCGGAGAGTTTAGATGATGATATTGAAAGGAGTGACAGTGGCTATGAAGAAGTGAAATTGGGGTGAGCATATAAGGGGCAGCAAATGTGCTGCCTTCCACAGAATGATCAGGAAAGGCCTCTCCGAGGAAGTGAGTTTTGAGCTGAATGAAGTGAGGTACAGGATATCTCAGGGGAGAGACAACAGCATGCAACACGCTCTGGATTAGGGAGTGCTTGGTGTATGCATTTGCAGGACAATGTGACAGGAGCACATTGAGTGCGATGGGGTTGAGAGGGGGCCAGTTAGCTAATCTCACTCACAGGAACACATAGGGCCATGGGAAGGACTTGAGATTTGATTCTGCATGAAGAAAAAAGGCTTTGTAAGGTTTTCAGTGGGGTACTGCAATGCGGTTTACATTTTTAAAGGATCCTTTTGGCAGCTGGTGGGAGAAGAACCTAGGGAGGGGATAGGGTGTTGGGGAGCAGGTTGACCAGAATCTCCTTGAATACAGCATCAATTTCAAACCCTGCCCCCTCCCCCTGCCACCTCGCACACACTTAAAGGAAATTGAGGTACACAGGTCTTTTAGGCAACTATAGCTAAGCTAAGGCAATGAAGATGTATCTGTCAGCATTTTCTAAACAAACAGAACCATCAGGATAGATGCATATATATTTATACTCACATAGTAAGAGATATTTTATAAGGAATTGGCTTATGTGATTCGGAGGCTGGCAAGTCTGAATTCTGTAGGGCGGGCTGGAGGCTGGAAATTCTGGTAGAAGTGATATTGAAGTCTTGAGTCTGAATTCCTTCACCTGGAAACTCAAGGAGGGGAGGGGATTCGAGTCTTGAGGCAGAATCCCCTTACCCTACCCCCAACTCTTGGTTCTCCCTCTTAAGACTGCCAACTGATTGGTTGAGGCCCAATCACATTATTTGGGGTAATCTTTGCTTAAAGTCCTCTAATGGTAGATGTTAATCCTATCAATGAAATGGCCCTGCAGCAGCTACTAGGCCTGTGTTTGATCAAACAACTGGACCCCAGGACTCAGCTGAGTTGACACATTGTATTGACCCTCACAGAAAATCACCTCTCTGCCCCTAGGGGGAAGCGCTTACTCAATTTGCAGCCCTCATAACTATTCTTGCCCAGACATCCTCACCTGGAGAGTCTGCGCAACCAGCCTCAGGTGGGTCCTCCCTTGAAATGCTGGTGAAGGTTCCCCCAGGGCCAGGCTAGGACAACCTCATGAAGGCTTATTCCCAGGCCCAGATCCAGAGCCAGGAGCTGGGCAGTTGAAGGAGAAATGCTTCCACGGAGACCATGCACTTGGGGTAACCGTGATTATTTGCTCTACACTGGAAGAGTCTGGGCTCCAGGAGCAAAGAAGCATTGCAAATCCTGCTTTGTTTTGCTAGGCACTGATGTAGGTTTAATAAAAAGAAATGTGCAGTTTTGTGGAAAGAAACAAATAGTGACCAAAAAACTCATCTGTGTGTGCAATTTTGTCAACCCTTGGAATGAAAAGAAAATGTAGCAAAGCAGCAGCTGTTATTATCAAGTAAAGTACTGAAATAATGTGTCTTTTAAGGCTTAAAAATTCTTCTGTATAATCTACATTGTTTAAAAACTTAATTACCTTTGTAGAAGCTTCCATACAAGACCACCAGAGAAACTGGTGGTCAGTCAAATCAGGACTTATTAAATGTGCTGAGTCCATATGACTACCACCTCCAGAGGCTCTGAACTTTCTGAGAAGAGGGAAGGTGACTGAGAGGGTTTTGTGGCAAAGGTTGAAGAGTGGCTGGGAACAGATTGGCTAGAATTTGTAAACTAGGGAGGTAGCTGATCAGTGGCATGGTCTCATCTTTGGAACACATGATGCTGAACAACTGTTACTGGGGTCTTATCCTGGAACATACGGAAATGAAGGAGTTGATATTAAAACATTTATGCTAAGATGCTTTGTGTTGTAACTCATGGCTTGGCATAGTTCCTCCATCTTGTGAGTTAGGACACATTTCATTTCTTGCTACCTTCGGGAGCTCATTCAAATTATTCCTTGATTTTCCAATCTGTAAAACAGGTGTGAGGGATAACTTTATGCAATATCTAATAAACTCATGCATTAATAAACTCATTCTAAAAGCCAATAAAAGGTAATAAGTTACAAGCTTTTATTAAGCACCTGTTGTGTACACGGTGATTTTTGTTAAGTGTTCTGGGAAATGTATATATCTTTCTTTTATGTAGTTTATAAAGTAATTGGACTAGACAAAATATATACCCATAAAAGATAGCAGGGTATTATAGGGAGCCAAACAGGTAGGCTATTGATTCATTTCAGTCGCTTACTCATTTACCTGCCTATTCACACATTATTTAAAGGAGGCCTTACAGTGGACCAACCACTCTGCAGGTCCTATGAGCACAGCATTGGAAATAGACACATGCCCAATGCATGGCAGATATTAAACTCATAAATGCACAAGTCCACTACATGTTAATTGCTAGCAAATGCTAAAACGACAGCAACAACAAACTAAAGTAGGTTTGTAGCTAAAGAGCGATGAAGGTGATGGTGCTATTTTATTTATCCTTTGAGCATGTGCTGTGTGCCTACCCCTATGCTGGGTGAGGGAAGTGGGCTTGAGAAACCGTAAGAGTCCTGCCTTCTGGAATTTACAAAGGAGCAGTCAGAGTTAGGAGAAGGTGAAAATGGTTCCGATATGACCATTTTTCTTCAACAACAGGGCTATTTTGATGCTCCCTAAAATTAGCAAGACTTCCGGCTCGTTTTTCCTTTTTTAAAATCACCAAGTCATGTATACAGTAGACTTTTTCATCTCACCTTTAAGGTGGTGAAGCCCAGGTGAGGAACAGGGATGGAATAAGACTCAGGGAAGAAAGGAGGTTGGATGGAGTCTCTGTCAAATATCAGCCTTAGCAATAAACAAGTTAGTGATGGAAAAGTACGCTTTATGCACCATTGTATGTGAGTGTAGGGTCAATGTCCTTCTAGTATCAAATGCTTCTTCAGATGATCATGTCAAAATATTCTTTGCCCAAGAAGGGAGAGAGTGCTGAGGGTAGGGATGGCCAAGGAGATATTCCCTCAATGGACAAAAGGACAGAGGTAGAAGGGCAAAGTAGGGCAGTGATGGGAAGAGAGGGAGGCGCTGGGCAAGTGGTCCTTGGTGCACGCAAACTGTAGCTGAGAGTTAGATCCAGGTAAGAGACCATGCCCAAAGGCTGGCTTCTTTCCCCAGCTCTGAGTGCTTCAGAAAGAAGCATATAGCAGCAACTTGGCGACTATGTGCAGAAAATGTAGAGTGGGGAAAAAAGACCTTTCTTCTCAAGACCTATGCCCCTCACCCCCTCTCATTTACTGCACGATCTTTGACTTCTCCTCCCCCCTCTCTGGGTCTCAAGTTCCCCATCTGCAAAATGAGGGAATTAAACTAAAATATTTCTAAGACCATGTCCAATATGGCCATGCTGTCATTCTTTAAGAAGTTTATATTCAATCCATGCTCAAATGCGCTCTTTTGTGCAGTGTTCTTGCTTTTGGAAACTGCCTTCTCAGTGCCTTCCTATCAAAACCACTGTAGGGGAACAGAAGTGGAGCTTAACTCTTCTACACAAACCATAACAAAATATATTTTTCCTATGTTCTTTTTCATTTGAAACCTATTGAGTTTCTTAGATGCATCTTAGAATCCCTTGCTTACTAAGTTGTGAATAGCTAAAATGTGAGTCTCTGCTAAATACTAGAGAAGATCTATTTTTAAAAGGACTACTTTTCTCCAACCAATTTCAGGAAAAACAAACCCCACAGTACATAAGGGTTGGGTGTTCCGTTAAGGACAAAGGTTATTTATATCATTTAAATACTTATTTTATGTGTGGAAACAGTTGAGTGTATTATAAATCCAAAGAACGATTTACTTTTGGCAAAGCATTCTTGGTGATTGTTTTTCTCTTTGAATTTTTCCACTTTTTCTGCTATGAATACATATCACTTGTAAATAAGTAAATTAAAATAATTTTAGAATTTTGAGGTGTTTACAATCTGTGTTATCACTTACAAATGAATTTAATTGTATTTTCTCTCATGCATCTTAGCACCATTAACAGTGCCTGACAATCTTCTACAATGTCTTAAATAAAATTTTATTTTCTGCTTTTGTTTAAGTATACTCATAGCAAAATTACATGCATTTTAAAAAATTCTCTCTAATTTGCCAGAAAGTCAGGAAGTGCTCAAGCAAGCAAAAACAATAAGAAACACTCCACATTGATGGGTTATGTCAAAGGGCCACAGAAGTCAGCTGAAAGAGCTCCCAATGGCCAAAGCTAAAACAATTTCAACAGCAAATTAAATAAAGCAGTATTGAGTTATAACCCAAAGTATAAACCATGAGTCCACACTGATATAAATGGTTGAATAAATTGATTAATGGGGGAGAAGAGACAAAAATCCCCTGAAGAAGAATTCCAAATAAGTTATTTAGGTTCTCCACCCTAAAGGAGGGGAAGTGTCACTAACTCTCCACCCCCTAGGTGTGGGCTGCGCATAATATGGAAAGGGAGGGACAGTACTTTTTCAGTGGAGAAGCCAAACAAACATGACCTTAGCCAGGTGGCCAAGGTCATTATTGACAGTTCCAAGTCGTGTACGAGCCTCAATGTGATGTAATGAAAATGGCGCCTTACCCTATGGGGAGGTTACCTTCCTCCCCATAACCCCGTCTAATCATGAAAAAACACCATCCAAAGACATCCTGCAGAGTAACTGCCCAATGCTTCTCAAGACTGTCCGGGTCATCTAGAATAAGGAAAGTCTAGGAAACTATCACAGTCCAGAGGAATCTTAGGAAACAACAATTAAATGGAATGTGGGTTCCTGGATAAAAACTAAGAAAATCTGAATAAAGAAATTTAGTTTTTATTTTTTGAAGGCTAATAATTTCACAGATATTTTCTCCCTTTTTCCCCAACAAGATTACAAGACTCCAAAGAAGAGGGAATTTAGACATGGACTGTCGTAAACAACTTATGTTGATTTGTTGTGTTGATCTGTTGTGGTCTGATTTAAGTTTAGATCTGTTCTTTTAAAATTTTTAATAATTTCATTTTATTCCCATTTCAGTAGGTCTATTTTCATTAGTTTTTATGGGTCTCACATTAGATGAGAAACTCACAGAATTTCAGATTCCTGACTTTTGAAAAACCTATATCTTTTTATTATTCTTAAACAAAAGTAGAGCTAATAGGACAATGTATCAGCATGTACCCAACACTCAGCTCCAACAGTTATCAGCATTATCCATTCTTGCACCATCTTTTCTCTACTTTTGTCCCCCTGGGTGGGTGTATTTTAGAGCAATTTCTAGACATTGTATCCTTTTAGCCATAAATACTCCAGTGAAATGCTTGAGCCATAAATACTTCCCTAACACATAATTAGTCCATTCCATTTCAGAACATGTTTCTTATTAAATTCAAAGTCTTCCTCTTATCCTCCAGAGTAGGGGAGTCTGTGTATCCTGCAATTCAGCATGGAAAAGGGAGCATGGTTCACCCTAATAGACATATCTTTCCTCCTTCTTCCCTGTGCAAATTTCTACCTATTCTTGTTTTGCAGTAGGAAGAATGGAGAGAGACAATTCATTAACTCCTTGCATTGTGGCACTTGACATGTTGTCCATTCTCTGGAGCTTGTCACTGTTTCTTCTCACTGATATCAAAAGCCCTTGGCATTCTCCTTCTCAAAGTCATCCAAATGTTCCATTCTCAAGGATAATGACCAGGGGCATTAGTTTGCTTTTTTAAAAAATTAGAACATTTTTAACATGCAGAAAAGTTGAATGAATAATACAAGGAATATCCATATACCCCCTCTAAATTCACCAACTGACAAGTTCTTGCCATACCCATTTTACTTCACTCTCTCTGTTTATACACATACTTCCATTTAGCTAAACCATCCAAAAGCAGGCCTCACATTCCATGACCTTTCGCCTGTAAAAGCTTCAGTCTGTATCTCCCAAAGACAAGAATGTTCTCCTGTATAATAACACTACCACTGGCGCATCAAGGAAAATTGACATATTAAATTAAAACATCCAGTGTGGAGTCCATACTAAAATTTCCTAAATTTCCCCAAACATCCTTCACAGCTGGTATTTTCAGACCCAGGATTCAATGCTTAGGCATTGCACTTGGCTGTATGTCTTTCGTTTTCCCCAGTGTAGAATATTCTACCATTTCATTCTCATATTCACCAGGCCAAATCCTTGAAAGAGTCTAGACCAGCTGTCTTGCAGAATATCCTACATTCTGGACGAATGACTGGTTCCTTGAGATTAGACTCAGGTCAATATTTGTCAAGAACATCACACAGGCCAGGATGTGCAGCTCACATTTCATGTTGGCTAAGAAGTTCCATACGGACAGGTCACTCCACGATTGACAATGCCATGTCTTGCTAAATGTGGTGGCCACCAAATCTCTCCACTACAAAGGCAATGTTTTCTCTTTGTAATTAATAAGTAGCTATGGTTTGTTACTTTGAAACAATCAGAATGTTCTATTCCACAACAACCCATTCACTCAGTGGTTTAAATTCAATTAAGTTCATTAAGGTTTTAATTTAATTAAGTGATTTTTAACCAAATCTGCCATTACACTGAGGGTTACAAAATCATGATTCTCTAATTCTGTCATTGTTTCTATGCTTATTTGTTGGCACTCTTTTGCAAAGAGCAGCTCTTTATTTCTTGCCATTTTTTTCTTTCTTTCTCTTTTTAAGTATCACTATGGACTCATAGATGCTCAAATTTATTTAGGAGTAGGAACTCCTTCAACCTGGTCCTGTGTTCTGTTGATATATCTCATTAATCTAGGAGCAATTTTCTACTTTCTGGAACAAGATGTTGTGTCAGCTGAACCCCGTGTTATTCTTGCCTCAGATTTGGAATTAAGGATTTCACTGTAGAGTCTTTTTCATGGAAAATGATATTTAGAAACTAGGACCAAGGTGTTTGGTGTATTCTTGACTGCATTAAAAAAATTATTATGGTTACAAATACAACTCAAAATTTCCCATTTTAATCATTAACATGTAGACCATGATATTAATCGCCCACACAATATTGTGCTTCCTGCTCCATCATCCTTTACCAAAGCTTTTTTATCACCCTGAACAGAAACTCTGTTCCCATCAAGCAATAACTTCTTATTCTCCCCCTATCTCAGCAAGCCCATGGTAACCTGTAATCTATTCTCTGTCTTTATGCATTTTCTTATTCTGGGTTATTTTATATCAGTGAGATCATATAATATTTGTTGTTTTTGTGCCTGACATTCCACTCAACCCACTGTGTTCAAGGTTCATCCATGTTGTTGCATGAGTCAGAACTTCATTCCTTTTAATGGCTGAATAATATTCCATTGTATGCATGTACCACGTTTTGTTTATCCATTCTTACATTAAGGGACATTTGGGTTGCTTCTACCCTTTGGCCATCGTGAATGATGCTGCTGTGAACATTGGTACAAATATCTGTTTGACTCCCTCTTTTCAATTCTTTTGAGTATATACTTTTAAAGGGAATGGCTGGTCATATGGCAATTCTATGTTTAACTTTCTGAGGAACTGCCAAATTATTTTCCACAGCAGCTAACCCATTTTTACATTCTCATTAGCAATGGCTGAGTGTTCCTATTCCTTCACATTCTTTTTTCCTTTTTTGTTCTTTTAAAAATCATCCTAGCGGGTATAAAGTTTTATCACATTGTCATTGTCATTTTGATGTGTACTAGCCTGATAACTAATGATACCGAGCACCTTTTCATATACTTATTGGACATTTGTATATCTTCTTTGGAGAAATGTCTATTCAAGTCCTTTCCCACTGTTCAATTGAGTGGTTTTTTTTTTTTATAGTTGAGTTATATTAGTTTCCTTTTGCTGCTGTAGCAAATTCCTACAGATTTAGTGGCTTAAACCAACATGAATATATTATCATACAGTTCTGGAGGTTAGATGTCAAAAATTGGTTACACTGAACTAAAATCAAAGCACTGCAGGGCTGTGTTCCTTCTGGAGGAACCAAGAGAGAATCTGTTCCCTTGACCTTTCCAGCTTCTAGAAATACCACATTCTTTGGCTCCTGGTCCCTTCCTCCATTTTCAAAGCAGCAGCAAGCATCTTTCAACCTCTGACTCTGCATCTGTCATCACATCTCTGATCCTGCCTCTGTCTCTCTCTTTCACTCATAAGGACTCCTTGATTACATCAGGCCCACCCAGATAATCCAGGATAATCACCCATCTCAAGATCCCTCACCCAACTTGATCATACCTGCAAGTCCCTTTTGCCATGTAAGGCAGGACATTCACAGGTTCTGGAGATCAGGACATGGACATTTTGGGGGTCATTATTCTGCCCCCCACACTGAATGTTCCCTATGGAGTCTCCCTTTACATGGGCCTCTGCTACAAGACCCTTAATCTTTGGGGCCCCTTTCCTGGTCTAGGTCATACTACCTTCCCCAGTGGGGATCATCTAAGGACTCTACACTCCTTCTCCAATGGGAGTTTCCATGATTTTTAAGAGGCTTCCTAGATCATCCAGTCTAACGCTGTCCCCTGTATCCCTGCCATCTCACAGTTCTCATTGCCACCCAAAATAACATAGTTCATGTCTCTGCTTCCTGGCTTATTGTCTGACCTGGCTCATTGCCATGCAGATTTCCACCCTTGAGAGTGACCACTTTTAAAATGAAAGCCTTTGACATCTGGTTTACTACTCCATTCCCTGCATCTGGAGTAGAGTGTGCACCTAGTAGAAGTAGAGTATGCACCTAGTAGGCATTCTGCATCAGCTATTGAATAAATGGATTTGGAAGAGATTGATTTAACCCAGCAGACAGTGTTTTAGGTTCCTTGATTTGTCTTCCTGTAAAAAGTTATCCCATTTAATCCTTAGACCAGTTGCCCCAAGCAGGTATCACTACTGGCACCTTGCCGATGAAGACGCCCAAGTGGCATTATATACAAACACCCTATTCTCCAGTGGGAGATACAGAGGAGCAGCAGGTATGAGGGGATCACCTTGAGGCCAGGTGACTAATCAGCCACATTTTGTTTTTCCATCAACCTTGTAGAGTAGGTTTCATTATCCCTACTTCACTTCAGGGAAAGAGATATGACTCAGAGACATATCAGATATCAGTGGTTTAAAAGCCTGACCCCTATTCCACACACATGCAAACATGGGCACACCCATGCACACACATGTACATGGTAGAGGGACACCCAAGAAGTTGCACAAATGTCTACTGCCACGTAGACATACAGTACTGTGTGGTCAGCCACAGGCTCTCGAGGCTTTTCTTATGCTTGTTTCCAATGATCAAGCATTTTTATTAACGGTATTTTTCCTTGCAGTTACTACTATTATTTTTTAATATATTTACTCTGGACATTGGGAGAAACAGGAAAACTGTAAGTTTGTTGGATGTTTCCTTTTTCTTTAAGAATATATACCTTTTGTTTAAATGTACCCTACACACATACATTCCACTTCTCTTTCTCAATTTCTAAGCTGAATTGATTTTTCAACTGAAGGCAGAAGCAGCCATGGCAGGAAGGACTTGTGTGTTACATGCCCTGGTGGGAAAGGGGGCGTGTGGCTGTGCTCCTCTAGTCCAGTTAATAGGTACAGACACATGCCGCTGGCATCAGGTAAATGGGAGCTTTTGGAAACTGTCTGCTTGTCACTTCCTGCCTCTGCCTCCTGTCTCATCAGCTCTTTTCAGGGGAAAGGCTGATGCTTCCTGAGGTGAACAAAATAAATGTCTCCTAGAACTTTAGGGCATTCTCAGACCCCACAGCAGGGGAGTTTCATTTTGAATTTTCTGCAGGGAAATTTGGTCTTGAAAAGAGAGTGAGAATTTATGATAGGGCATCTATTGGGAATATCTCTACCAAGCCTCTACTTAAATTTCTCTTCTTTAGGCCTTGAATTCTTCTTTATGAAATGGAAGCATCCTCAGGACCCCACCTGTGCTGGTTTGAAACTGTTATATATACAGAAAAGCCATGTCCTTTTAATCCTGATCCAATCTTGGAAGGGCAGACCTATTCTTGTTGGGTGGGACATTTTGATTAAGTTGCTGCCATGAAGATGTGAACCACCCAATTACAGGTGGGACCTTTTGATTAGATGGAGATGTGACCCTGCCCGTTCAAGGTGGGTCTTAATCCTTTCATTGGAGCTCTGTGTGAAGAGAATAAAAGGCAGAAAATAAAGAGAACTCAGAGTTAACACAGAGTGCAGAGAGATGAAACCAAGACACAAACATCTGGAGACGCAGAAGTCACTGAGAGAGCTGTTTAAAGCCAGAAGGTGGGAGAAAAAGACAGCAGACATCATGATGTGCCTTCCCGGACCTGATCAACCTTTCTTGAGAGAAGGTACCCTCTTGCTGGTGCCTTAATTTGGACATTTTTACAGCCTGAGAATTGTAACTTCTGACTTAATAAAAGCCAATCCATTTCCAGCTTATTACATTCCAGCAGCTTTAGCAAACTGAAACCACCCAAGCTCCTCAGCAGGTCTCACCAGCTCCCACCCACCTGGGTCCTGCTGTCTCTTCAGCCTAACTCTTTGCCACTTCCTCCTTCAAGAGCAGGGTCACCAGGGGTCTGTAACTCCTTGCTCAAGTTCATTTCTTTGCCTGGAAGGACCCAGTCGCTGGTGAACCCTGGTGATCCTCCAGGTGTTCTCCCTTTGTGCACTTATCATATGACTTGCAGTTATTAATTGGATGGGTCTTTCCATTGTTTGGTTTTTCAATCTATGCCCCCCACCTTGGAGGTCAGCTTCATTATGGAAGGGGCCGTATCTGTCCCCATAATGACCACTACATTTCGAGTGCCATCCAACAGCACAGTGCTTAGCAATGTGCAGCCCACACAGCTTTGAGCAAATAGGCATGGTCATCTCTTCTCTGTATCCCACCCCCACTGCTGGCTGATAAGCCGGGCACTGATGTCTCCCATCACAATGACCTCTATCCTCCCAAGCATACCTTGATGTGCTGAGGGCAGGAACCCCCTGTGTGCTGGTCCTGATACTGTTCTGGGTGCAACTCAGCAATCCATGAACATGTGTGGAATGGTCCAAAGGTTGAGGGGCTGGGAAAGGCAGGGGAGGGTTTAGATTTCCTTGTTCAGAAAATGAGTCCCATTCTGTCTGTATTAGTTAGGATTCTCTAGAGAAACTGAACCAACAGAAAATATCTGTACATATGAGATTTATAAAGATGTCTCATGCAACCATGGGAATGGAAGAGTACAAAATCCACAGGGCAGGCTGTGAAGCCAGCAGAACCAATGAAAGGTCTAGATGAACTCCACAGGAGATGCTTGCTGATGAAAGAAGCAGTGAAAAAGTCTCTCTTCTACCTTAAAAAGTCTTCAACTGATTAGATTATCTCAATTGTGGGAGGTGCACTTTAGATGATCACAGACATAATCAGCCACAGATTCAATCAACTGACTGATGATTTAATATATCCCCTTCTGGCTTCTCAACCAGCCGTGAAATATCTGTGCAACAACAGTCAGGCCAATGCTTGCCTGGGCACCATCACTTGCCCAAGCTGACACTAGAACCTAACCATCACAGTCCACCCCTTATCTACTTGGCAGCTGTACACATGACCTTGAAACATGCTTAATTTCCAAATAGAACACAATTACTGACATACGTTTTGCCTAATAATACTGAACTGTCCTGCGTACAACTGGAAAAGCACCACATCTCTCCAGAACAGGGTGCAAGCCCTTAAGTAACATTTAGTCTTAAACTTTATATCCTATGACAAATACTATACATGGTTAATGGACCTTATTCTTATTCTGGGCTCCCTGTGTTTGGATTGTTTAAATGA
Source organism: Myrmecophaga tridactyla (assembly GCA_004026745.1). Lineage (NCBI taxonomy): Eukaryota > Metazoa > Chordata > Mammalia > Pilosa > Myrmecophagidae > Myrmecophaga > Myrmecophaga tridactyla. The sequence continues at coordinate 11,743 of PVIY010001421.1, read as the reverse complement.
TCTATCCAGACAGATTGAGTTAGAGTATGTGCCACAGAAAATTTAGGTTCTGGACAAAATAAACCTCTCTTCCTTTGGTCTCAAAGAGCAGGTGAAGTTCTAAAGTACAGACAATGTCATCCTTACCCCTGTATTTTGAATTACCTTAATTCCAACCTTATCAGCTTCATTCTTATCCCTCAATACCAGGTTACACATATATAAAACAGCCTCTCAAAATTCAGAAATAACAATTACCACTCCAGACTAAAGTTGACTGCTCTAAGAGCTTAAAATCTATACATATTTTCCAAATGAGATCATACAATATTTGCTCTTTTGTGTAAAAACCTAATTTTAAGATTCTATTTCTCAAGAATCACTCCTGGTGCCAAGTTATATTCATCAGTGTTCTCTACAGAAACAGAACCAATAGGAGAGATCTGTAACTATGAGACTTGAAAAGGCTTCTCAAGAAACCATGGGAATGGAAGAGTTCACAATCTGTAGGGCAGATTGTGAAACTGGCAGCTCTTATGAAGGATTTGAATGAACTCTACAGGAGAGTCTCACTGGCTGAAAGCAGTGAAAAACTCACTCTTCTTAAAATCCTTCAATGGATTGGATTATCTCATTTCTGGGAGGCACTCCTTAGTTGATCAGATGTCATCAGCCATAAGTGCAATCAACTGACTGATGATTTAATACACCAGCCTTCTGGTTTGTTAACCAGCCACTATTATATCCTTGCAATAATAGTGAGGCCAATGCTTGCCTGACCAGATAACTGGGCATCATTCCTTGGTCAAGTTGACTCCAGAGCCTAACCATCACACTGTCTACGTTTGAATCTGTTGTTATGCAGGAAGAAGTCAAAGAAAGAGAAAGAAGGAGAAAGTGAGGGGATGAGGGAGGAAGGAAGAAAAAGAAAAAAGGAAAAGAAGGAAAATCTGAAAAAATCAACTGCTAAATTTAGGAGTCAGCATGAGGGTGGGCTGGGCAGGAAAGGTCATTTCAATCAAGCCATGTTCTCATCTCATTCAAAATCACTCTAACTGGCCCTATTTAAGGAATGTTGGCTAGAGAAGAAATATTGGAGTGTTTCCTGAGGCCATCGCTTAACTTTCTCCTTTTGAGGGCAGCCCTTAAGCAAGGCAAAAGCTTCAGAATCAGACAAACCCAGGGTGCCCCCACTTGTTCTGCTGTGTGGCTCTATGAGGTATCCAATGCCTTCAGGGCTCTCTCTGAGCCTCCAGCCACATTATTCAAAAGCAAACATTGCATCCACCCTCAAGGCTGCATGGAGGATGAGCCCAGAACGTGGGGGAGGGAGGTCCCTCCAGTTCCCTGTTCCAACTGGAGCTGTGGAACAGCTGGCATTGGGATTCCCAGGTTTTGGCAAAGAGTTGACCCCATCCTGCCAAATCATTCTAGGCTGGCTTCAAACTTTTTGGTGGCTTCTGATCCATAAGCCCCCACATCAAAGGTAATTTCACACCAGGCTATAAAATGGGCCAATATATTGGTGATGCTGCTGTACAATTGGATAGGGAGCTGTCAGCCCATTTCCTGTGTGGCTTTGGGGCCTCAATACCACCTGCAACTCTCTTCTTGTCTTTCTTTTCCCCTGGGTCCCTCCTGGACTGCTTCTCCCCTTCCTTCTTCCCTCCTGAAGTCCCAACCTGATCCTGCTTTGGAGTCCCAGGACTAGCCCTCTGCTTGTCCTGCTACTTGCTTCTCTCTCCCAGTTCCTCCCCACCTCTTTCTCAGCTTTTCTCCAGGTCCTGCCTCTAACCACAGCTTACCCCATCTTATTGAACCCTCCAGCTACCCCTGCACTCAGCTGGGAATCCTGGCCCCCTCCAGGGACTTGAGCTTAGCTTTGTTCTCAGGAGGCAGTGGGGCTGGGGTCTGCTGCTGCGCTGCATTTCCCCACAAAGGGACCACTTTTCTCTTTCTCTACATACAGCTTTGTCTGTATTTGTCTGCTTTTCCATATTTTAACCTACCTTCTTTGCTTAGTTTTAAAATTTTTTTTAAAGAAACAAGAAAAAAAAGCAAGCTATTTCCCCCATCATCCCTGGGCTAGGCTTACCCATTGGCCTCTTAGGTCAAGTTCCAAGTAAGATGCGGCCAAGTTAGTGGAACCCACCTGCTGCCTCTGGCCCAGCTGGGCATCTTGAGAAGGTTGCAGAGACCCTGGGGAGAGTTTGGGATGACTGGATTGCTTCAAATGCCAAAGCTCATTTTGGGAGTTGCTACATTTCATATTGATAACTTGAGACCAAGCACCTTCTAGGTCTGAGAATCCAATAACTATTTATTGAAGTAGAAGTCAGAGATGCCAACCTCTTTCAAATTTCCAGTAAGAAATTCAGAGAAATATACCCCAAAAAGCAGCAAGATGGTCTCTCCCAGATTTCAAGTTTATTTTCAACACCGTTGGCAAAACTGATATGAATTTAGATCTACCTGAGCTTTCTCTCCCCCTTCCAACTGAGTCTAATCCTGTCTTGTCTTTGTATTTTGCCCACCGTGGTGTGTTCCTGCCCAGATGGTGTCTTTTTACCATCTCTAGATGAAATGATATGGGCTCTATCTTTCTCTCTGACTTCACTAGAAAGAGAGGCAGAAATAGGAGGGCATTTGGAAGATAAGAGTCAGGACAGCATGTGGGATTTGAGTCGTGGCTTGTGAGGTGGGTGGATGAGTAGAGGGGAGAGAAAACTCAGGGAGCTCTGGACAAGGTCATCATGGGATAGAAGGGCTGCCACGTGGAGGGTTTATTCTCTTGGCCCCTTGTCTGATACGGGTTTTCTAGAAGCTGAGCCTAAGGTGGGGCTCCTGTGCATGTGATTGATTGATGGAGTGCTCTGAGCAGAGGCCTATGAGCTCTGAGGGACAAAATTGGGCAAGGACATAGCTAAGATGGGTTTTGTCTGAAGACTATCCTCAGTATGAATGACCCCACAGTGTGGTCCCACTTGCGGCAAGGGACCAGATGTTTGAACTGTCACACCAATGAGTCATTGGCTACAGACGACCCACTCCCCTGGAGTGGAGGCATGACATCCCAGGTACTTCCAAGAGAGGTGGCTTCCATCAATCAAAAACAGTTCTTCTAAAAAGGCTGCAGTGCTCTCAGCAGCTGAGGGATGAGTGCACTGGCACAGGAAATGGGGTCTGAACAGAGCAATAACTGTCTCCACTTCAAACCCCAAGTAGAATCAGGGCCAGTGTTGGAGTCTACTGGCAACTGGATTCAGTTCAGTAGATAAAAAAGGAAGCAAGAAGAACTGTGTTGATTGAAGGAACAGCCTCATAAGACAATGAGCATCCCATAACTGACAATGACCCACGGCCGTTCAGTGAGTGATCCTACTCTTGGGCATTGGACCAGGTGTCCTTCTAAAGTTCTTTCTAAAGCAGGTACTTTGATTCTGCAAAGAGCTTCCTTTCCCACTTCTCTCTCTTCCTCTTCCTTTAATCATAACAATGAAAATGTTAACAACTAAAAACAGATGTTCAGATACCATGAGCCAGGCACATACTCCAGCCCATTGAAGCCACCAGACAGTTCTTTCAGGTGGAAATGGATACCCGATTTTCAGATGATGCTACTAGGGCTCAGAGAGATTGAGTGTCTTGTCTCCCAACAGTCCATGAGCATGTACGGGGACCAGAGGTAGCACCAAAGTTGAGGGATACCATCTTTGCCCAGGAAAAAAGAAAACAACTTGTGCCTAAAAATCCAAACAAGCAAACAACAACAAAATATAAGTTCACCAATGAGAATTTGGAAATATCATAGCAGAAAGGAACCCTGGGGATTTTCAGAGGTAAATGAACAAAATGAAGACTTCCCAAACCTAAAAAAATAAAAAAGAATATGAAGCTGAGGTTAACATCCTGCCAAGGAAAGACACCACTGAATGCCTCAGGGAGGGGATGGTCAGGGTCCCTAAAAGTAATGGAGAGGCTGAGTCATGGTTGTCAAAGCCCCATCCTGGAGGGGCAGAATGAGTCCACAGCTCTGAGCAGGATGAGCAGAAACCACTCCCATGTCCAAGAATCCAGAAAGGGAGCCCTCCTGTTTGGCAGAGGCAGGGTGGTTTTCCTGAACTCTGTGTCACAGACAGAGCCAGGACAATCACACAGGTCTCCTAAGACCCCAGGATGGAGAAGGGTTGCTCATCTGGCATTGCAGCATTGTGGTGTGGGTCCCTGGAGCAGCTAGTTCAGCCACCAGAGGGCAAATTAACATTTCTCCCATATTGGTGTGTCCAGTGCCCTGCACAGCTTGTCAAATGGAGGAGGAAAAGATGAGCAAATAAATGAATACATGAATGGATGGGTGAATGAATGAATGGCATGACAGGACCACTTTGTGGCTCTGAGTCCTCAGCCTGTCTCATATTGGTAGGCTTTTCACCTGGTTCCAGGGGAGACAGTTTCTGGAGCAGATTTGATGCCATGATACTGAGATTTCAAAGTGTTTCCTTCCTCAGAAATCATCATCTCTTTAACACAGACTCCTTCCACAGTCTCCTTGGGTTACTCTGCAATAACATTAACTTGGAGATATATTTGCCCTGCTACTGCATTTCCTGAGCCCCAAAGACATCTGTTTAATGGTCCTTATGGTTTCGTATTTGTGTTGATGCCCTTTGGCTCATTCCTGAACGGAGGGCAGAAGCTGAAAAGCCTCATTTAGTGACAACCATGGGGACCGGCGGGTGTCTTAGTGCTGAGAGCTGCTGATGCCAGAGGAGGGGCATCTGATGGATATGGATTAGCTCAGTGGGTCTCCACTGAAGTGATTTTGCTCTTCAGGGGACATTTGTCAATGTCTGGAGACATTTTGGTTGTCACACTGGGGGTGCTCTGGCCTCTAGGGAGTACAAGCCAGGGAGGCTGTTAACCATCCTGCACCACTCAGGGCTCCCCTCCCCAGCAAAGTCATATCCAGACAAAAGGCTGAGGTTGAGGAACCCTGCATTCGCCAAGAGAGCTGGACTAAAGGATCAAGCTGGAATTAAAGTTGGAAAATTAGCTTCAGTGTGAGTGTTACTTATAACTGACAGTCAAAAATACCAGAGCAAAGTTAATATATATTTTAAAAATCACCTACATTCCCACCCCTGTAAGGTATCTGTTATTTTCACCCAAGGCAGCCTACTGGGAAGTAAAATATAGGCTTTGGAGTCAGATGATGCCATGTTCAAATTATGCAATCCCCAGGTAATACCTCAGGGGCCTTGGAAACGTCATCTTGACTTCTCTAGATTCTGGTTTCCACATTTATGAACCTCTGACAACTCTCATCTCTGAAGGCAGCTGCGGGATTTGAGCAAATCAGCCATTTAAAGCACTGGGCACACAATAGTTGCTTGAGCATTATTTTACACTTCCTGGCTGCAGGTATGTATGGCTTTAATAGAATTGTCTCCATGATATTGATACAATTTTTCAACCCCTTTATTATTTAGCAATATGACTTATGCTTTTAGAATGATTAAGAATTGTTTTAATATTGCTTTATAACATCCCAACAGTTGGGTAATTCATAATTTGCTTAAATAATCTCCTCTTATAAGAAATATCCTTGTGCATGCAGATTTTCCTCACTCAGGGAATTTTTATCCCTTTAATAAACTCTGAAGGGTGGAGAGTATTGAGTCAAAGGGTACAGATGTTGAAATGGTTCTGGGAGGTTTTAGGACCCAGCATGGATGAGGTACTGGACGCCAGAGTACCACTGCACCAAACAAGGGTAAGTATTCTCCAGTCTGAGGAAGGGCAGGAAGGTGCAGCAGCCTCACCATGTTCGTGAAGATGTGCTTTACCAACTTCAGTAAAGCTAACATGGATACAATAGCCAAATTTGATGCTCTAATTCCAATTCTGCCAATTGACCCAATAATGTTCTTTATAGCATTTCACCCCTCCTTTTCTAGATTGGATCTGGGATCAAGTACTGCATTTAGTCATCTGTCCTTGACATCTTTTGATTTAATATATTGTGCAATAACCTTGTCGGCTGCCCATCTATCTTTACCTATCTTCTAATAACCACCTGCATAGCTCTCTGTGGATCGAGCCCCCCAGCTGCTTATCATGATAATTGATCCCTCCTTGTATATGGCCAGTTAAGCACTGCCACCTGTCCTCTCTTATTGAAGAATCCTATTGTTTCCTCTACAATGTAATAGCATTCCTCCCACCGTCTGCTCTTAGAGTACAGTCATTAGCTTCTCCATGACACTGGCGCCTCTCTCACTAGTGCAAGCCTCACTGTTGGGTTAAATGGATGGTCCCTCGGGCCCGTTTGCAAAAGGTGAATTGCCAGCTGGTCAGTTGTCCAAGCTTATATGGTCTATCTACTCTAGCATGCTCACATCTCTGAGCCTTTGATCCCTGATCCTTTGTCTACCATGGCTTCTTTACTTCATTTGTGGCCATCACTTTCTTCAAGGTTCCAAGAAACTTCCTAGCACTGGGATCCTTTCCAATGTGTTAAATCCTGTATTGTGAGAGTATGCTCTTATCAGTTCTTTTTATGCAGTTTCTGTTTCATCCTCCTTGCACTAACACCCTAAGTATCTAGTTCCATGATGCCCTCCTGGTTCCTGCTGGTCCATGTTGGCAGCTCCTGCAGCTCTTTTAGGGTACGGTTCCTCTCAAATCTCTGCAGGTACGGTTCGTCTCAAATCTCCACCAGTGTTCCAGTCATGTTATTCTTTGACTAAACCTTAGTAATTGATCTGCTAGCCAGCTGGGTAGGATATGTTGTATATTTTCATGTAGTGTGCAGGTTCCTGCATCATCTTCAAACAAGGGAGTGGGACCAGGAGTAGGACAAATCTGCTGGCCCAGAGATTTCAAACAGCAGGGACTAAAGATTTTCAAGTGCATCAACCAAGATTTCCACCACATGTATATCGCATTCTTTATTCCCATTTTATTCCCCTGATATTGGTGTAGCAGACTTTCCAAGGTTGAGTAGGAAATCTCCTCTGAAGCTCTGCTATGCTCATAATTAAGTCCAGCACATGATCCTTAGCTTTTATCCCCATAGCTGTGGGAGATGGAAGTCTGTTCCTTCACCAAGGAAGCCAACTGGATTCCAAACTTAGTAGTTAATCATCAGTTAATTACCCTCAGCCTTTCATTGTCTTGCTCCAGGAAACCCATATCCAAGGCAGCTGGATGAATTCAGGAGATGAGGTGGTAAGGCAGACACCTCTGTAGCCATGCATCACCTCCCCATGATTTCTGCTACAGCTGAATTGAACAAGGTTGTGCAGGCTCAGCTCTTCTTTCCTTGGTCATGTCCCACCTCAGGTTTGCACCTAGTGTCTTTCCACCATCTGCCTCAGGACTCTTCATGACTACTTGGCTCAGGCTCTACCTTTGGAGGAACCAATAACAATATAGACAGTGATACATCTCAGGGTTTATTATATAAAACTAGTGCCTGCTTTGTGGGTTGAGGAGACAGGAGGGTGTCAGTTGCAAGTGACAGAAACCGATGTAAACTTGTGGAGGTTCAAAAAAATATCTGGCTCAAGTAACAATTCTGAATTACTTCTGTCTATAAGCACACCTGGTTAAGGTGCACCAATGATGAATCTTGCCTTGGTTTTCCTCACTCCTGGCTTCATTCTCCAACAGGCTCTCCCTCTAGGGTGGTAGGTGATCGGTAGCATTTATAGATGTAGCAACATTGGCAGAAATAGACCTCTCCCGAGACCTCTGGGAACATTTTCAGAGATCTCTCTGATTGGCTCAGCTTTGGGTCATGTGCCCCTTGTTAAACCAATCCCAGTGTACAGGGAGACTCTAGGCATGTGATTGGCCATCCCTGGACCATATGTCTCCAGCTAAAGAAGAGGGTCTCTCATTCCTGAGCCACATAGACTGGGAGTGGGTCCCCCCAAATAAAGAATTTGGGATCTATTACTTAAAAGTGGAATACTGGATAGGCTAAAGTAGTGGGAAAGGCAAGAGATAGTTTGTGATTTGTAGGAACAAAATGGAGGATGACTACTGTGGCGCATCCCCAGTGGGCTCTTAGAACTCCAGTTTGAAGATGCCTCAATAATCGGTTCCACATACAAGTTACAGGGCAATTCCACCTCAAATCTGCCTAAGGCTATTAGACTGTCAGCATTTCCAGGACAGGACTTGTGCCTTCATTCATTTTTGAACTGTGTACTCCAAGGAAAACACTTGGCTTATACCTGGTACTTGATAATATTGCATAATTATATTTAAATTTTTAATCAAATTCCACATGGTGCGGCCCAGCTTTTTCTTTCTAACTGCAGCCTGGTCTTTACTCATGTTCTGCTTCCATGGAAACCTGTGAAGAAGAGTTAACATGGCAGGCCTGAGACTGCTATCCCTAGAAAGTCCTACCTGTAAGGTTGGCCCTGGGCTGACATCTGGAAACTTGGCTAGTAAATGGTTCCCTACACTGATACCAAATGTGACCTAACTGGTAAGAATGACTCAGTGTGTCTAAACTGTTTGTATAAGCAATATGGTTTATGTTGAATACCTACTTTCTTTCTGGGACTCTGGGATTTTGGTACCCGACAGATGATACTACATGACAAGACCCTAATAAAAGCTCTGTACTCCTTGGAGATTCCCTGACAGAAAATACTTTGTATGTGTGCTGTCACAACTCATTGCTGGAGGAATTAACTGAGTCCTGGGCAACTCCTCCTGGGGAGGATTCCTGCAAACTTGTGCCTGCTTTCCTCTGGACTTCACCTCATGCACCTTTTCCCTTTGCTGATATTGCTTTGTATACTTTTACTGTAATACATCTTAGCTATGAGTACAACTATATTCTGGGTTATGTAAGTCCATTAGCTCATCACTGAATCTAGGCAGAGTACGGGGCATCCTCCAACAGAGAATCCTATCCCTCCTCACTGAATCTCCTCCTGGCCACAGGACATCCATTCAGGCTGGGTCTTTCCCAAGCCCCTCTCAGATCCTGTCTCTGGGGATACCCCTCATAGTCCCTTATTGATGAACTTCCCTTGCTCTGCAAATAGCCATTGTGGGTGGGCACCATCAGAATGCTTAGACCCATCTTCCCCTGTGGTTTCCACTCTGGACTACGGGGGACAGGTGCCCCACAGAAGCTCTCTATAACCCTGACATCTCCCTCCAGTCTCATCTCCCCTGTTGATATGGGCCTGGGGGAAAGGGGTCTTGCTAGGTTAGAGATTTTGCTGTGTAAGCAGTCATTTAACCAGAGGACCAGGGTAAAAAGGCAGAAATGGGTAAAAGCCAGGCTGAAGAATCTGGGTTCTATCCCAATGGTGGGGATGGTGGTAGGGGTGGGGAATCCTGAAAGGCTTCACAAGATGGAGCAGATTAATGTAGAAAGACCTGCTCCAGGTTTCAGGGTGCTTGCTTATCCCACGTGCAGATACAGTCACAGGGCCACCCTCAATCAAGGAAGGCTTGGTGCTGGAGGTGTTCATAGGTGGTTCACAGAGCTAACCAGCTGAAAAGCTTGATTAATGGTCTCTTTTTTGTCCTTCACCTGTTTTTTTTATTTTTTAAATGTGGGTTCTAGAAAAATGTAAAATATACACGTGACTTGCATCATAATTCTATGGCGCTCACCCCACAGAATTAGTTGGGGTTGAACCAATCCTTTCCGGCTGCAATGCCTATGCTTTCCTGACATGTAAAATAATAAAAATGAGGGCGTTGTGAACTCTACAAAGAGAGGCAATGTGGATCCAAGGAAGTCCTAACCCTGGAGGAGATGCTGAATGAGGGTTTTCTGAGAAATGTAGGCACTTCCTGGGCAGATGATGGGGAGGGCTTTGGCACTGCACAATTCCTTGAAAATGTTCATCCCAATTCCACAGCCTCTGGAAAGAGATTGATGGGCTTCAGGGAAGATGATCTGGTCACACTCAATCCCGAAGAAGCATCTTTTTTCTTAAATGAAACGAAATGAAAAACCTTCATGTTCACTTGCTTTCCCCCTTGAATGCCTCCCAATATAAATTCATTTCCACGCTTCTCAGAATGACTGGGGGGCCGTTGGGCTGTTGCTATTTCTGGGTAAGATAGAGATGTATGAGGGAGCCCTGGCAGATAAATGATGCTCTCTTTACCCTGTGCAGACGCTGCTCATGTCTTACCTCTGTGAGGGATGAACAGGCCACGAAGACGTCTGAGCCAGCTTAGTTCCTGAGGCTAACTTGGTTGTATTTTTCACTGGTGACAGATTTGGAGGCTCAGTAATTCTGCTTGTCTTTTGTAGCTGTTGAGTCTCTTCATTCATTCAATACATTTTCATGGTGCATCTATGGGTGGCTGTGCCAGGCAGTAGAGATACAGCACAGGTCATATAAGCACCAGCCTTGCCCTCTGGGACCTCCCTGTTGGTCCTTTCCTTCTAGGGAAGGTCAGTTGATTAAATGAGTGGTATATATGGAAGGATCCCGCTCATAGAAGACACAAATTCTGCATCTCCTCCCTCTCCCCTAGTCCTTTGCTTGGGGTTTCGAACCTTAGCTCTGTTGTTAGACTGCTACGTGACCTTGAACACATTACTTACCCTCTCTCAGTGCTGGTTTTCCAAGACATAAAAAAGGGGACGATGCTGGCTCCCTTACAGGATGTATCCTCAGGTTATTAAATGAGGTTACCTATTTAAACCACCTGGGGTGGGGAAGGGCCAGAAAACAAGATTATTGAAATAATTCTCAGTTCTGGAATACTCTGTTCTATTCAGTGGTGTTTGTTGGCCAAAGCACACTCTCCTACAAAAGTCAAAGGAAAATCAGGGAAGGAAAATGAATGATGGAGGCATAATGTAAGCTTACCCTTAGTTGGGGAATAGGGTGTGTATTTGAAAGTGTTAGTGAGAGGCTCCATGCTGCCAGACTGGCTTGTCTTTCTCCTCTTCCTTTCTCCTGCTCCAATTGCTCCCAGACATCCATCGCCACTCTTAAGCCGATGCCTCTCAAATCTCTGTCTCCAGCCCAAACTCTGTGTCCACAGCAGCACATACACTTTTTCGCTTGTCCTCGGGCACTTCTGTTGGGATCCCACCGAAACCTCAAATCCAAAGTGTGCAAAGCTGAACTCACTTCTGCCCCTAGCCTGCTCCAGGCCCATCGTGCCCACTTCATTCACTGGCGCCCTGCAGTGCGAGCCAGACTCTCGGCTAACTTCCCAGTGCCCCTTTGGTCACCGCGCCCTGCAGTCCTCCCCATGTAACCCATAAATCAGGATTCAAGGGACGATTTTGATTACTGAATCATTGTATAGAGATTCCCTTTTTGCTTTCTGGTATATTGGAGCAGACAGAGGGAAATTCCTGAAATCTCTCAATTGTGACCGAGCTGCCATGATCTCTGATAATGATTGTATGGCCCTTATTTTCTGCCCCTTTTATTGTAAAAACCTTGTGACTAACCTTTGTTTGTACCCAGTTATCCACTTTTTCAACTTTAGAGTCTTGTAATCACTAAAGACAGACCCTGATGTCTATTAACGAAGGGTCTTGGGTCAGTCCAGAACTAACGCTCTCAGAGGCTGAAGTAATCTTATAGCCACAATCGGATCTAACAGAATTGGGACCGTCTGACATGTGCAGTCATTTGGACTTTAACCTACAGGTCACTTATACCTCATTCTGCCATTTTTCTTACACACATGCTGTGTAATCAATCTGCACATGCTCAATAATTAGATCACCTCTAATGACCTCATCTGG
>PVIY010001420.1:0-151883 GCA_004026745.1 Myrmecophaga tridactyla | reverse complement strand
CGTGCACACACACACCATATCCTACCCATCCCAGCACCTATGCAACGGCACCCCTACCCCTTGACCCTGGAACCCCACATCCCCCACCCTGTGCATGCGCATATACCCGCCCCAGCCCCCACCTGCCCCATGCACACACACACCCTTGGCCCATGCCCTCAGCAGAAGTGCCCCGCCTGCACATCTGGCAGATGCTCATGTGCGCATTCATGCCACAAGGCCCCTGCCAAGTGCACACGCACTCCCCTACCCCAGCCACCCCATATGCTTCACATATAAGCACACATCTGTGCCCTGCCCCCTCCACACCTGTACACCATGCCAGGGCCCTGCCCACCACACAGCACACACACGCATGCCCCATCCCCTGACGCACACCCCCCAACCTCCATGACCTGTGACCCAATCTTGCACATGCGCAAATCCACATCCTGATCTCCCTGGACCCACTCTCCTCATGCAGGCACATACTCACACCCTGCCCATACTGTGCCCCAAATCCCGCATACTGATACTCCCACACTCCACGTACCCACCTGCAACCTACCCATGCATGAACCCCTGCATATCCATACAGCACCCCCCAATATGCTGCCTGCCACACCCTGCTTCTGTGTCCCCAGTGCTGTGTCCTGTTCCTGTACTCCAAGGCCTGCCACTCCTGCACTGTCCCCCGATAGCCCCACACCCTGCACCCCACACTCCCAGGCACCAGCATAGCACTCCCAACCTGCGCCTATCCCTACTCTGCAACCCATCATCACACCACTGTGCCCCCCCACACCTCACATCCTGCCCCACACCAATCCCACAAATACAAAACTTTAGACTACTGAAGGAAATCAACTTCCAAAGTAACTACATCAAGATAATTACATGCCTCAAAGACAACAGAAAATCATAAAGCATTGAAGATGTAGACAGATATAGCCCAGCCTAATGACCAAATTAAAACACTGGAGGAGACATAGACTTTGAAACAACAAATCAAAGATGTTCATGTAACTCTACCAAATAAAATAAATGGGATAGCTAGTCACATAAAGGAGATCAAGAAGACCCTACAAGAGTATAAAGAAGAATTTGAAAGAATAATTAGAAAAATAGCAGATATTAAAGATGCTATAGACCAACTCAAATATATCCTAGAGAAACAACACATTTGAAGAGGAAGAAGAAATAACAAGTGAACTAGAAGACAAGACAATGGATTTTGAACACAAAAGAGCAAATGGGAAAAAAAGATGGAAAATTTGAATTGGATCTCAGCGAAATGATGAACAACAAGAAGCATACAAATATAAGAATCATCAGTGTTCAGAAGGAGAAGAGGAGTAAAGGGTTAGGAAGATTAGTTGAGGACAGAATGGGGGAAAGTTCCCAACCCTTATAACAGACATAAATTTGCAAATCAAAGAAGCCCAACAACCCCCCTGATACAATAAATCCCAATAGGCCTACTCCAAGACACATACTAATCAGTCTTTCAAAGGTAAAGAGAAGCACAAAATCTTGAAAGTGGCAAGAGAAAAATGATGTACTACATACAAAAAAAAACATATAAGACTGAGTTTGGGGTGGCTGCTGTGGCTCAGCAGGCAGAGCTCCCACCTGCCGTGCTGGAGGTCTGGAGTTCGATCCCTGGTGCCTCCTGCCCATATGCAAATTAAAAAAAAAAAAAAAAAAGACTGAGTTCGGGCAACTCAAAAGGCAGTATAGAGGTGAGAAGGCAGTGGTATGATATATTTAAGGTCCTGAAAGAGAAAGACTTCCAGCCATAAATCCTGTACCCAGCCAAATTGTCCTTCAAAAGTGAGGGGGAGATTAAAATTTTCACAGACAAACAATTGCTGAGAGAATTTGTTGACAAGAGACCAGCCCTATAAGAAACACTAAAGGGAGTTCTATCAGCTGAAAAAAAAAGACAGAAGGGGGCAGTCTGGAGGAGGGCACAGAACTGAAGAGCACCAGTAAGGGTAACTTAGAGGATAAAAAGAGAAAGAAGGAGGCTTTCTGGGCTGTCTTCCATTATAGCCTGGAAAAATGGGTGGAGCTAAGATCACACATTGGGCTTGTGGGCATCTGGGATGTGGCCCCAGCTCCCCGCAGCCACCCTGCCAGGCCCCGTCACACATGGTGACCAGTAGGGGGCAGCCCCGGGCCCTTGGCAACCCTAAGAAGGTAGGTGCTGCACAGCAAAGCTTCGAGGGAAAAAAAAAAAAGATGAACTGAAGAAAATGGGTCTTATCCCAAAGGAGATAGAAGAAGGGGAAGATGAGATATCAGAAGATAAGAACAAAGGCAGTAGAGATGAGGGTGGTGACAAGGACAAAGACTGTGAGGAGTCTGCCCAGGAGGAAGAGCCTATCAACAAAACAACTGGTAAATGGAAGAAGGAAATGGCCAAACAAAAAGCTTACCATGAAACTAAAAAACAGAAATTGGAAGCTAAACCACCTGTAAGTTTCAAGCTGTTGGTTGGAAACTGCATTTCAACAAAACTGCACTAAAAACTGGTCTCAGTGAATTTTCTGCTAAAAATGATCTTGCAGTTTTTGGTGTCACAATTGATTTGTCCAGGAAATTTGATTATGTGGATTTCAGATCTGCCAATGACCAGGAAAAAGCCATAGACTTAATGATACAAAGGTCCTTGGCTATGAAATTAAATTAAAGAAATCAAAGAGAAAGGAAATAAAAGAAGATGGAGATGCCAAAACACTTTTAATCAAGAACCTACCCGACAAAGTCACTCAGCATGAATTAAAAGAAGTGTTTGAGGATTCTTTTCAAATTAGATTGGTGAATAAGGATGGGATGAGGAAAAGGATGGCTTATTTTGAATTCAAGTCACAAGTTGATGCAGAGAGAGCCTTGGAAGAGAAGCAAGGAACAGAGATCCATGGGATTGCCACCATTCTGAACCATGAGAGAAGAGCCAAGGCCCAGGAAACAGAAGTGGAAACGGCTGCCCCTGGAGAATGGGAAAATGAAAGATGGAACAGAAAAGCCATGCATTTCAAGAAAAACGGGAGAGAGCTTACTTCTTTGTGGAAGTAAAGAATATTCCTACATGTCTAATATGCAAACAAGGTCTGTCTGTGTCGAAGGAATGTAACTCAAGATGCCATTATGAAACAAACTATAGTAAGAACCACGATGGATATACAGAAAAGATGTGTGATTAAAGAACTTAATGACTGAAATTTAATCACTATTTGATTTTGAATGCAAGTAAAATAAGTGGTGCTGTAGTGAAATGTAGGTATGCATTAAGTGAAAAAATTGCCCTGGCATCTAAACCTCTTACAGATTGTGAGTTTATAAAAGACTATCTGTTGAATGCAGCAGAAATTATGTGCCCCAAACAGGTGTAAGCATTTGCAAATATAAGACTGACTGATAATATTATTGCACATCATGTAGACTGTACAGCTGAGAATTTATAGGACAAGTTGCAAGAACAAGTTAAATCCTTTGTGGCTTTCTCTTTTCAGCTCAGGAAAGCACTGATGTAAACAATGCTACCCAATTAGCTGTATTTATTCGTGGTGTCAATGAAACTTTTGACATGACCAAAGAACTTTTGGACATATCACCTATGACAGGTATAACATCCGGAAATTACTTATTTTTATGTGCTGAAAAAAGTCTTTAAAAATTTAATGTAGATTGGTCAAAACTATTAAGTGTTACCACAGATGGTAATTCTGCAACTACTAGTGTTAAGCAGCTTGTTACAAAACTTAAATTGAACATATCAGGACTTTGCAAAGACACAGAACTTAAATCTATGTACAGTCTCATTCTCCAGCAGACACTTTGTGCTAAAAAGTTAAAAATGGATCATGTTGTGGACAAGTAATTTACACCATAACCTGGATATGTTCCCATGTCTTCAACCACAGAAAGCTCAGTACTTTGTTTAATGAGTTAGAAGCATAATATGGAAGTCTGTCCTACCACATGGAAGGTTAGTGGCTGACTTGTGGTATTGTGCCACAGCAGTTACTTGAACTGTTGGAAGAAATTCACTTTTTCATGTCTTCTAAAGGAAAATCTGTATCTCAGCTTATTAGCAAAGATTAGATCAAAGACTTAGCCTTTTTGGTTGATATTATGACCTATCTAAACACGTTAGATATTTCTCTACAGGGGCACTCACAAGTAGTTACACAAATGTATGATTCCATTAGGCTCATTCCTAGTAAAATTGTGTCTTTGGGAAACTCATTTGGCAAGGAACAATCTGGCCCACTTCCCTACACTGCAATTAGTTTCAGAAAATGAAAGTGGTAGTCTGAATTATATTTCAAAAATTAGAGAGCTGAAGACTGAATTCCAAAGCAGGTTCTCTAATTCCAGACATTTCAAAAATGAACTAGAATTATCCAGTTCACCTTTTTCAATTAACATTAATAATGTGAATGAAGAGCTACAAATGGAAGTTATTGAATTGCAGTACAACACTGTTCTGAAACTATCTATAGATAGAAACACTATCTATAGATAGAAAAACTAGACAGAGGATCAACAAGGAAATAGATAACTTAAACAATTTGATAAATGAATTAGACGTAAAAGACATATACAGGTAATTACCCCCTCAAACACCAGGACATACATTCTTCCCTAGTGCTCATGGAACGTTTTGGTAGGATATATCATATGCTGGGCAACAAAACAGGCCTTTATAAATTTTAAAAGATTGAAATTATTCAAAGCACTTTCTCTGATCACAATGGAATGAAGCTGGAAATCAATAACCACCAAAGAAACAGAACTTTCACAAAAATGTGGAGATGAAATAATGCACTTTTAAACAACCAGTGGGTTAAAGAAGAAATTGCTAGATAAATCAGTAACTACTGGAGACAAATGAAAATGAGAATATGACATATGAGAACTTATGGGATGTGGCAAAGACAAGGCTGAGAAGGAAATTTATTGCCCTAAACACCTATATTAAAAAAGAAGAAAGAGCAAAAATTGAGGACTTAACTGCTCACATAGAGGAGCTAGAGAAAGAACAGCAAACTAACCACAAAGCAATTAGAAGAACAGAAATAATAAACATTAAAGGAGAGTTAAATGAGTGGGAGAAAAAAGAACAATAGAATCAATAAATCCAAAAGTTGATTCATTGAGAAAATCGATAAAATCAATGAACCACTAGCAAGGCTGACAAAGATAAAAAAGAGAGACAGAGGATGCAAATAAACAAAATCAGAAATGGAGGGGGGTGTCATTACCACAGACTGATGAAATTTTTTAAATCGTAAGAGGATATTATGAACAACCATACGCCAACAAACTAGACAACTTAGATAAAATGGGCAAATTCCTAGAAACTCATGAAAAAGCTACACTGCCTAGAGAAGAAATAGAAGAACTCAACAAACCAATCACAAGAAAAGAGATTCAAACAGTCATCAAAAATCTTCCTACAAAGAAAAGCCCAAGGCCAGATGGCTTCACAAGGGAATTTTATCAAACATTTCGAAAAGAACTAACACCAATCCTGCTCCAACTTTTCCAAAAACAATGAGGCAAAAGGAATACTACCTAACTCATTTTATGAAGCTACCATCACTCTATTGCCAAAATCAGATAAAAATCCTATAAGAAAGGAAACCAACAAGCCAATCTCCGTAAAGAACATAGATGCAAAAATTTCTCGACAAAATACTAGCAAATTGATTCCAACCACACATTAAAAGAACTATACACCATGACCAAGTGGGGTTTATACCAGGAATGCAAGGTGGTTCAACACAAGAAAATCAATTCATGTAATACAGCACATTAACAAATCAAAAGGGAAAAATCACATGATCATCTTGATTGATTGTGAAAAAGCATTTGACAAAATTCAGCATCCTTTTCTGATAAAAATATTTCAAAAGTAGGAATCAAAGGTAATTTCCTCAGTATGATAAAAGGCATATATGAAAAACCCATAGCCAGCATCATACTCAATGGGGAGAGAACAAAAGCCTTCACCTTAAGACTGGAAATGAGACAAGAATGCCCTCTGTCACCACTATTATTCACCATTGTATTAGAAGTTCTAGCTAGAGCAATCAGGCAGGAAAAAGCAATAAAAGGCACCCAGATTGGAAAGGAAGAAGTAAAATTTTCATTATTTTCAGATGACATGATACTATTCTTGGAAAATTCTGAGAAATCTACAACATAGTTACTTAAACAAATAAACAAATGTAGGAAGTGCTGGGATATAAAATTAATGTGCAAAAATCAGTAATGTTTCATTCATAAGTAATGACCTAACTGAGGAATCAATTAAGGAAAAAATCCATTCAAAATAGCAACTAGAAAAATCAAGTATGTAGGAATGAACTAAACTTGAGATGTAAAGGACCTCTACTCAGAAAACTACGTAACATTGCTAAAAGAAATCAAACATCTAAATAGGTGGAAAGACATTTCCTGTTCATGGATAGAAGGGTTGACTGTTGTTAAGATGTTAATTTTACCCAAATTGATTTACAGACTCATCACAGTACCAATCAAAATTCCAACAGCCTACTTTGAAGACTTGGAAAAGCTAGTTATCAAATTTATTTGGAAGGGAAAGAGACCCCCCAATAGCTAAAAGTATCCTAAAAGAGAATGAAGGGGGAAGATTAACACTTTCTGGTTTCAAAACTTATTATAAAGCCACAGTGGTCAAAACAGCATGCTACTGGCACAAAGATAGAAGTACTGATCAATGGAATCAAATTGAGAGCACAGAAATAGACCACCAAGTCCATGGTCAACTGACCTTCAACAAGTCCCCCAAATCCACTGAACTGGGACAAAACAGTCTTTTCAATAAATGGGCATGGGAGACCTGGATATCAATAGCCAAAAGAATGAAAGAGGACCCTTATCTTACACACTTACAAAAATTAACTCAAAGTGGATCAAACACCTAAACATAAGAACCAGTACCATCAAACTCCTAGAAGAAAACGCAGGAAACATCTTCAAGATCTAGCAATAGGAGGTACCTTCCTAAACTTTACACCCAAAGCACAAACAACAAAAGAATAAATAAATAAATGGGAACTCCTCAAAATCAAATGCTTTTGTGCCTCAAAAGACTCTGTCAAAAAGGTGAAAAGGCACCCAACTCAATGGGAGAAAATATTTGGAAATCACATATCAGATAAAGGTTTGATATTCTATATACGTAAAGAAATCATACAACTCAACAACAAAAGAACAAACAAACCTATTATAAAGTGGGCTAAAAAGTTGAATAGGCATTTTTCAAAAAAGCAAATACAGATGGCTAAAAGCACATGAAGGGATGCTCATTTTCATTAACTATAAGGGAAATGCAGATCAAGACTATAATGAGATACCACCTCACACCCATAAGAATGACTGCTATTAAACAAACAGGAAATTACCAGTGTTGGAGAGGATGTGGAGAAATTGGGACACTTATGCACTGCTGTTGTGGGTGAATAATAGTATAGCTGCTATGGAAGAGTCTGACAGTTCCTCAGAAAACTAAATATCAAGTTGCCCTATGACCCAGCAATACCAATACTCGGTATATAGTCAGAAGAACTGAAAGCAGCGACACAAACAGAGATTTTCACACCAATGTTCATAGCAGCATTATTCACAATTGCCAAAAGATGGAAACAAGCTAAGTGCCCATCAACAGACAAGTGTTTTAACAAAATGTGGTATATACATATGATGGAATATTATGCAGCATTAAAATGAAATGATGTCCTGAAGCACATGACAAGATGGATGAACTTTGAAGACATAATGCTGAGTGAAATAAGCCAGAAACAAAAGGATAGATGCTGTATGTTTATGCTTCTATGACCACGGTAAATGCAAAGTCAGAGGCTTATAATATAGCATATAGGAGACTAGAGATACACAGAAGCTAGAGATGGGTGAATGGTTAGCTGATGAGGTTGAACTTAAATGTAAGAGAATAAATAGAAATGGAGGCAGTTCATGAGTGGGTCTATAAGTAAACCGCCATATTGAAGGTGAACATGATTTAAAGGGGTTGTAGAGACTCATGTGTCCCACCAATTAACACTACAAATATAAATAAGTACTTGTATGAGCTACTTCAAAGGTATGAATCTTGTACAAAGAGTGTATAATTTGGGGATATAGGGGGAAAACTGCTATTGCATGTTATTGGCTATGTTTAATAGGAAAACATCCACAGTACCACAGTGATACCATAAGTAAATAAAGGGGGGAGGGGCAAGAGTTAAGGGGAAGTTTGGGTTTTCTATTTGGTGAGGCTGTGTTTATTGTTTTTTTTCCCCTTGGAAACAACAAAATTGTCTAAAATTGAGAGTGTTGATGTGCTGCGGACTTTAGATATTATACATGATGCCCAATGGATGGCAGTGGCTGAAGGATACAATGGGGAGTAGAAAGACAAATGGTGGTGAATACATATGATCAAATATTGTGCTGCTACAAAAAGGAATGAAGTTGTGAGGCATATAATGTTGTGAATGAACCTGTGGGACAGTTGGTGAGGCAAAATAAGCCAGAAACAAAACAGCAAATATTGTGTGATCTCATTTAGAAAATAGTTATAAGAAAATTGGGGCCTTGATTTTAAGCTATTATAACAATCACATCTAGTCCAGAGCAGTATTGTTATTTCTGGATTTTGAGAGGCTGAGCTATTTTTGTATAACCTGGTATTTAGAGATATGAACAAAGCTAATCAGGTTGGGATTAAAGTAATTCAGAATACAGGGGTAAGGAAGACACTGTCTGTATTTTAGAGCATCATCTACTCTTTGAGATCAAAGGAAGAAAATTTTATTTTGTCCAGAATCCAAATTTTCTGAAGAATTAATTAACTTAACCTGACTGGATAGATCATTTAAACAACCCAAACACAGGGAGCCCAGAATGGGAATGAGAGCCTATAATCCTATAAAGCTTAATATAATGCCTGGATACATACCAGAGTATGTTAAACAGATAATCAGAAAGTATTGGCAAAGTCCCTTGAGGGATGGGAGAAAAAATATGGAAGTAATAAACTTCACCACCTGGGAAACCGCTGATACTCGATCAAACATTAGGGACACCCAAATCAATAGGACAAGCCCTTGATCTTGAGACTTGCTTTCGTGAAGCTTATGTATATAAGTGGAGAAGCTAAGCCTACCCATAGGTATGCCTAAGAGTCACCTCCAGAGGACCTCTTCTGTTGCTCAGATGTGGCCTCTCTCTAAGCCCAACTCTGCAAGTGAAATCTTTACCCTCTCCCCTACATGAGACAGGACATCCAGGGATGAAAGTCTCCCTGACAATATGGGAGATGAATTCCAGGGATGAGCCTGGTCCTGGTACCATGGGATCAACAATGCCATCCTGATGAAAAAAGGGAAAAGAAGAGTAGGAAATAAGGTATCAGTGACTGAGAGAGTTCAGCCTTATGAAAGGCAGGGAACACAGTAGCATAATAGAGTTTCCTATCATTTTTTGATGACTCAAACCAAAAAACATGAAAGAATATTTTTCTCTTTTTACTTTCAGAGATATTTTGGGCATTCAACCTCATATTTAGAGAAAATCATTAATCCATCAATCAGTGGCACAGGAAGTAATGAAATATAGAAAAAAGAACTCTGAACCCTGTGTTACGAAACATCAAATTTAGACCTAGCTCTGCTATTAGCCAGTTGTGTCTCAGAACAAGTCACTTCTACATCTCCCTCTGTTTCTCGTTCTGTTTAATAAGAGGATTTATTTTATTGAAATTTAAAATTTTATGAATTAGTGCAGTAACTTTTGGGGAGGGAAATGCAAAGGGAAAAAGTAGGAAGCAAAAAAAAAAAAAAAAAGGGCGGCTGCCGTGGCTCAGCAGGCAGAGCTCCGACCTGCCATGCTGGAGGTCTGGAGTTCGATCCCTGGTGCCTCCTGCCCATATGCAAATTTGAAAAAAAAAAAAAAAAAAGGGGATCCCAAGTGTTTTATAAAATGATACATGAGGAATAAGAACAAAGCCCACATACCTATATCTGCTCCTTCAAAACATAAGCATCATGCTCAAAAAGGGAGCTATCCTAAAAAAAATGAGCCAAAGTGGTCTTTGACAAAACCCTTGTGATCTAGAACAAGTTTTCTTAAACATGAGGCAGGTACACTATCTCAAGAAGCAAAGAAAATACAACAAGGAAAAAAGGAGACTCTTGTTTCCATAGTCCTTTTTTGCTGCAAAGCTAGGGTGCATTTAAACACGTACTGCGCTGCACACAACTACAGAAACTCATCAACTATGATAACATCAAACTGTCATTTTCCTGGCGGGTAAACCCACCTGTTGATCTTTTTTTTTTGTCTTTTTTGTTGTTGTTTTGTTTTTTTGTATGGCGGGGTCACATTTACTTCTTTTTTCCATGTGAGTATCCTGTTACTGCAGCACCATTTGTTGAATTTTTTGTTTGTTTGTGTTTTGATGGTTTGTTGGTTTGGTTTTTGGGAAGTGCATGGGCCAGAAATTAAACCCAGGTCTCCAGCTTGGCAGGTGAGATTTCTACCACTGAACTATCCTCAGATCCCCCAAACCCACCTGTTTTTAACTTTCACATTGGGATATTTGGGGAAGTGGTGATTACAGCTCCTACGTACCATCAGGTCAATTCATCCTTGACAGCCTTCTCCCCTTCTCAGCTGTTTTTCCTTCTACTGCAGCATCAGCCTTGAGGAACCATGAAACTGGACAGAGGATAAGCAGAAGCCTCTCTTTCTGACAGCAAGAGGAGGTGCACAGCTTTCTATCACCCCTTTGGGCTTGCTCTGCCTACTATGGATGGATCACTTTTCATGAACGGGATATATGTTTTGTGTACTTTTCCCTCTCTTTTAAATAGCAGCAAGGATAGTGGTTAAGGACCCGGTTAGAGTCTTAAGCCCACCATTTCTTAGTTTTGTGTCCTAAACCTCTCTGGACCTTGGTTTCCTCTTCTAAAAAATGGGGATAAGAATGGTATATATTTCACTTGATTATGAAGATTAAATGAGATAGTCCATGTACAGTGATAAGGATGGTGTCCAGCATATATAATAAATGATTACAGAACCATCACTGCTACTGCTTGCTATAGCTAATGATAGAAAAATAAAATGCTGTCCTGATTCAATATGGAGACATGAGAAGTATCTGAGCTGGTGGCTCATGCCTGAACAATGTTAGGTAGACTAGCAGGCCGGACTTGTCAGAAGTCCATTTGCATGAGACACTGAAGAGTCTTCTGGGAATAACTCATCCTAAGAGAAGGCAGTGGTAGACATACAAGTTTACCCCTGTAATAAGGCCTCAATTGTCAGATGGAAGGAGTGATTACCAATAGTATCCTGTTTGCTGACATTTAGAATTGTGGCTAACCTGGCTTCCATATGCTTATGTTTGATTCTTAAAAAGAAGGAAAGATATCAGCAAAACCTCTAAGAGATGGTTACATTTAGCCAAGTAGGGAATGAAAGTTCTCCCTGGGTGTGTTAGTCAGAGTTCTCTAGAGAAAGAGAACCAGTGGAAGAGATCTGCAAATATGAAATTTATAAAAGTGTCACACACAATCATGGGAATGGAAAAGTCCAAAATCCATAGGGTAGGTTGTGAATCTGGCAGCTCCAATGAAGGGACTGGAGGAACTCTACAGGAGAGCTCGAGGCTGAAGAAGCAGTGAAAGAGTCTTTCTTCTTCCTTAAGAACCTACAACTGATTGGATTATCTTATTGTGGGAAACATGCCTTAGTTCATCCCAGATGAAATCAGCCACAGTTGCAATCACTGACTGATGATTTAATACACCCGTCTTCCAGTTCATTAACCAGCCATGAAATGTCCTTGCAGCAATCATCAGGTCAGTGTTTGCCTGACCAGACAAGTGGGCACGATCACTTGGCCAAGTTAACACCAGAACCTAACCATCATAGTCCACTGCTTGTCAACTTGGTGGCTATACACATCACCTTGAAATATGCTTAATTTCCAAAGAGATCACAATAACAGACATATGTTTCACCTAACAATACTCAACTGTCCTGCATACAACTGGAAATGCACTACATCTCTCTAGAACAGGGTACAGATCCTTAGGAAACATTCACACTTAAACTTCATATCCTATGACTTAAATACTTTAACATGAACAATACATGTTATGTCACATGATAAGGGAAAAACAAGATATTTGCTTATGTAGAAATACAAACACACTCATAATAAAACAGGGAGGAAATATTCGCACACAGTCCTCAGTTCTGTAACTGGTCACGTGGATCACACTCATATTCACTGTTACCTTCTTCTACTACTCATTCCATGTTCCCTTTACACTCAGCAAGCACTTCAGCTGGCTGTGGTTCTTTGCCAGGTGTGGTGACCCACATCTTCATTCCTGAAGTTTCTGGGCCATTGGTAGTCCTCACCAAGTTTACCTTGTCCCAGGTCCTCTTCACCAGGTTCACCTGGCCCTAGGTCCTGCGCTTACCTCAAACCCTTACTTCCAGTGATGCTCCAGAATTTCACTCAGCCTCATTCTTTTCTTGGTCAACCTCTTTGTACTTGAGTTCCAGCCTTATATTTTTGCCCTAGATGTAGGGTTTTTGCCTTGCTGCTCATCTTTTCAGATTCTTCCTTCATTCAAGAAAGCCTAACACCATCTAGAACACCTCTGTCAGCTGGGAAGGCACTTAGCACTCTCTGCTAGCTTTTACTCCTCATTTCACGAGGCTTCCCCAGGAGATTTTTCCTTCTGCATCTCCAAAGATCTCTGACTGTGTAGGCTCCATTGGCACTAAAGCTTTTTCCAAAATGGTTCCCTTTTAAAGGACACCAGTAAACAACCTCACCTTGAATGGGTGGAGACACATCTCCATGGAAATTTTCCATCTGTGTTAGTTTGCAAGCTGCCAGAATGCAATATACCAGAACTGGAATGGCTTTTAAAAAGGGGAATTTAATACAAGTTTACAGCTCTCAGGAAGTGAAAGTGTCCAAATTAAGGCATCAACAAGAGGTCACCTTCACTCAAGAAAGACCAATGTGTCTGGAACACCTCTTCAGCTGGGAAGTCATGTGGCTGGCGTCTGCTGGTCCCTTGCTCCTGGACTCCATTGCTTTCAGCCTCTGTTCCTGTGATGGCTCCTCACTTTGCCTCTCTGGGCTAGCTTTCATCTCTTGGCTTCCCTTGGTTCTCTCCAGGCTCTGACTTGCTTAGCACATCATACTGATGTCTACTGGGCTCCAGCATCTGTTCAGCTCACTCTCTGTTGGCTCTGTCATTTCTGTAGGCTCTCTCTCTGTCAGCTCTGAGGTTTCTGTTGTTTTTTACTCTCTCCAAAATATTTCCTCTTTTAAAGGCTTCCAGTAAACTAATCAAGACCCACCTGGAATGGGTGGAGTCACATCTTCATCTAATCAAAGGCCACATCCACAAATGGGCATGGCATATCTCCATGGAGATGATCTAATCAAAAGTTTCCAACCTACGGTATTGAGTCAAGATTCAAAGAAATAGCTGCCTCCATAAGACTGACTCAGGATTAAAACATAGCTTTTCTGGAGTGCATAATACTTTCAAACTGGAACACCAGGAAATAGTGGTTCCCAGTCACGATAGATGATCCGGCTGCAGGCATCTTAGCTCTAGCCTCTGAGAGATGAGGCTTAGACTAATAGTTGCCCAGATGTGTAAGGAAAATAAAAGGACTTATTTATGAGCATATGCCAAACACCATTCTAGGGCTTCCCAGAAATAAGTGGAAGAGTCTAATGACCTCACAATATTGAGGGTAGTTGAGATTTCCTATTTATTATTCTTATTTATTACTACATAAGTTCTCTTAATGACCTCCACTTAAACAATATGCTGCACAAATTGATGACCTAAACATTCCAGCATAACTGTGGCATGCTGCTCAAAGACTGTGGCTAGTAAACCAATACTCTTGCATGTAACTTTCCCTAATAGTTGAGTGTGTTTGCTTGCTAAGTATCAATTGTACTTGTTTCCAAACCTGTTATGTCTGTTGTATTTGTTATTGTAAGTTCAGATATTATTTTTCATTAAATAAATAAATAAAATTGTTTTATTAAGGAAAAGTGGAAATCCAAAGAGATGTGACAAAATTATATCATCAAAACAATAAGCTCTCAGGGGTGCAAGTGTAGTTCAGTGGTAGAATTCTTGCCTGCCATGTGGGAGATTCACATTCGATTCCCAGTCCATCCACTTCCCAAAAAACAAACAAGAAAACAAACAAAAACCAAACAAACAAATAAAAAAATTCAACAAATGGTGCTGCAATAATGGGATACGCACATGGAAAAATAATGAAATGTGACCCCGTCATACAGCATACAAAAAAATAAAAAATGAAAAACAGAGAGCTCTCATTAGTTGTAAGACAATTGCAAAAAATTTGTTTTTGCTTTCTGAGAGCAGCTTTTGCAATGGCCAGAAATGAGAGTTATAGGACCCACAACCCTTGAGGGAGAGAAAAGGGGAAGGCAAAAAATTAGGACCTCAGCGTATCAATGATATACTCTAACTTTTCTTAATCTTCCCTAGTGCAAAAGAAAAAAAGACAATTTTTTTCAAAGCATTTGACTACGATGGAACAACTATTCATTGATACCTCATAAGAATCACTATTCTGAGGAACATCATTAGTGAAATGTCTGCTTTCTGAACCTCGTTTTGCCTGTCTCTAAGTGCAGAACGATACATATTAAACTGGGTAGTTGCATAAAATAAATAAGCTGATATACATGCAGGTATAACACAGTGTAGCTCCTTCATAAATGCTAGTTTTACATCCCTGTGTAAGTAATTTTTTCCCATCAGAATGAACATATGTAATATTAAACTGCTAGATGAACAAAAAAAGGGCTATTGCCTCTGGAATTATTTTGTTTGGAAACAAAAATTCCACGCATGATGACTGTATTGCAAAGATGGAGTCTATGTTTTTCATATGGAACTTTTAAAGACAGTTCTCTGTTGTGTTTTAATTTTTAACATTGATTATATTTATATTTTTTATTTTTTGCTTAATACTTTGTGTTACGGTTGTATTCTTTTACTAGCTTCTCAATGGCTTTAAAACATTGCCTGAGAGAAGTCTTTAAGTTAATACTTACTCCTCCATAGTCACTGCACATCCATTCAAAGATGACAGGCTGGGGAAAATTAAAGTCAGAAAAAGAGGAGACTACACGATATGATCTCTACTGATTCAAGTGTGAAAAGTCATTGGGTGCCACCACTGTCACACTAACTCTTATCTGGCAAGGTTTTCTTATTCCTTATAAACGCTGTAAGAGCTTCCACCCTAAAGCTGTAACTAATGAAAACAAACCAGGTCTAGATCAATATACAATTCATTCACCTCTAGTCCTCTATGAAAACCTTTCTGGACCCACGAATTCGAAAACATCACCGCATACCCAGATAACACCTGCGGGAGTCAACTCTCCATACTTCCACGGCTCAGTCTGACCCAGTAATTAGCACAAGTAAGAGACTCTTGGATCAACTCCGTATGGTTCTGAAAGAAAAAATTTGCTTCTACTATATAAAGGAGTTTGAAAGTTATCTTTTAATCACCTTCAATCAGCCTCAGTAGTTTCCTTAGATTTAATATTCTGACATGCCATAAAAAATTCATTCATTCTATTATTACATAGAATACATAGCTTTAAAGCAAATCCCTTTCTAATCTTTATATTTCCAGACCAAAGAGAAGAGCTAGCTTTACAGGCATTCAACTTGTGCTTAAAAAGGTTCCGTACTTGGTTCAATACTCTACTGCCACTGGCTTGAAATTCTTAATAATTTTTTAACAAGGGACACTGCATTTTCATTTTGCATTGAGCCTCAAAAATTATGTAGCCAATCCTTTAAAAGATTCTAATTGTCTAAGCCTATTCTCACGTGGAAGCCCATGTCTCTCTTCATTGTCTGTGGTGCTGGGATTAAGACAATAATTAATAATGGAAGCCAAAAGGGCAAGCCAAGCTGAGGTCCACAGAAAGAAGGTAGGAAAACCCTGTTCCTACAGCAAATGTGTGGGCAGCAAGACATACACATTGAAAGCAGAGCCTCTGAAACCTTCTTGAGGATTTCTGTAGCTCTGTTATTTTTTCCTTGCCCAAAACTAACCGGAGACTTGCAGATGCACCAAGGTTTGTGTGATACCTGTACATAAAAATGTATCACCTCTGCTTGCTGAGATATTGTAGAATATCTCAGAGAGAACAGCAAAATAGGCTTTCCTAATAACTGGGTTCACAGCCCCACATACACATGCTGTACTTTTTGTTTAGATCCGAGTCTGATTCAGTTATTTTGCAGAGTGGTCTGTTAAGTGGTCCTCATTCCCCATCATACATTCCTAAACAATTGATAGCCTCAGGCTCTATTACATCAGAAAATACATAAGACTGGCAATAGGAGCAATTTACTCTGCTTCAAGAAAGATAAGCAATTCACAGGGGATGTGGAATGCTGTTTCCTAAGGCTCTATCAATTCTTGATGTGTTTAGGAAGAAAAGCTGTTAGTCATAAGCTCAGAATGAATGAAGTTCAGAAGAATACTCTACCCAGGGCTAAATCTTCCTATCATACCCAGAGGCAAGCTATAAATAAGGTAGGAAATGGAGGTTCATTTCCTGTGTAAAGAGAGGACATTTTTTGTGTGTGTGAATTCCTATATGTCCAAACTAGGGATTTATATCATTTACACAGTGGGGAAATGGATCTACTAACCAATCCACTGGGGCCAACATTCTAATAGTTCCACCCATGCATTGACGAATTATAAATAGTTCATCTTTATAATTAATGAATTCCTCCAGTTTGAGAGAGAATATCTTTCTTCATTGGCAGGCTGCAAACTGTTTTCTTTCTCTGAATAATGTTACTTGTCTGGGGCATTCTCAGTGAGTTATGGCTCCTTGCCTGAAATTCCTTTAACCTGAGATGTGGAGTATTTATTTAAATAACAGGAGTCCACTGGACTCCTCCAACCCCACCCCAGAAGGACAGGGTAGATCAATGACACATAGTGATTAAGGTTGAGTGAAATCAGAGGTTACGATAATACTCTAGAAGTCTAAGGTCCTTAGCTCCTAAAATCCACATTGTAAAAAAAAAAAAAAAAAAAAAAAAAAAAAAAAAAAAAAAAAAAAAAAAAAGGAAAACTAAAGCATCCATTGAGAAAAATTCCCAGCTTTATCACCTCATCCAGTTATGAGACATTTATTCATATCCCTAATATTTTCCATCAGTTATCTCAAATCCTTTAAGAAGATGGAGAAGGAGGAAAAGGGAGGGTGAGGGGAGAGAGAGAAAGAGAGAATAGACTGATATGACATCCTGACCCAACCTAAAACACACACTACTATAGTTTTACCTTCAATAAAAAAAGTTCTTATTGTCAACTATAACATATACACAAAAAAAGCAACAATATTCAAAGCATATCCTAACAAGTAATTACAGAAGAGATTTCAAAGTTTGGTAGGTTATCATTTCACATTTTCAAGGTTTTCCTTCTAGCCACTCCAAAACACTGGAAGCTAAAAAAATATCATCATAGTGATTCAGCAGTCACATGAGCTTTTTAAATTCTATCTTCTCTGTTATAACTCCTCTTTCTCCTTTGATCCTACTCCCAATCTATAGGGGTCTTTGGGCAGGCCCATTCTAATGTTTTCATGTTGAAAAGGAGTGTCAACAACATAGAATGGGAGACAGAATTAGTTGGTGTTCTTGGAGAGGCTGGTCTCTCTGGGTTTCAGGACTTATCTGGCCTAGGAACTCTCTGGAGGCTATAGGTTTCAGGGAGGTAAAATGAGTACATGAAACTTTTGCAGAGTCTCAATTAGAGCCCTAGTGTTCTTTAGAGCTAATGGGAATGGTGTTAGTTGGAATATGGCAAACCATGGCAATTAGCAATATCTGGCTGAAGCGTGTAGAAGAGTAGCCTCCAAAACAGCCTCTTGACTCCATTCAAACTCTCCCAGCCACTGATACCCTACTTTGTTACATTTCCCTTCCCCCATTTAGTTCAGAAGGCATTGTGTATCCCACAGTTCCATGGCCAGGCTCAACTCTGGGAAATGTGCTCTATGACGTCAGGGAGACTTTCACCCTAGAATGCCATGTCACACATGGGGGAGGGTAATGATTTTCCTTGCAGAATTGGACTTAAATAGAGACAGGTCACATCTGAGCAACTAAAGAGACTTCCTGGAAGCAACCCATAGGCATAATTATAGGTAGTCTTAGCTTCTCCACCACAAAAATAAGTTTCATAGGGGCAAGCCTCAAAATCAAGGGCTTTGCCTGTTTTCTTGTGAGTCCCTAGTGTTTGAGAGTACCAGAGGTCTTCCAGATGGAAATTTAATATTTCCATATTTTTTTTCCAGTCCTTCAAGGGACTACAATACTTTTCAATTATGAGTACATCATAGTCTGTAATGTCTCTAGGTATTACATTAAGCTATACAGAATTACAAGGCTTCGTTCCCTTTCTGGACTTCACATGTTTAGGATGTTTAAAAAAGTTATCCAGACAGGTTGATTTAGATCGCCTGTTACAGAAAATTTAGGTTTCAGACACAATAAACTTCTCTGCCTTTGGTCTAATACAGTAGGTACTCTAGAGTAAATACACTATCATCTTTTTTCTGATTTACCTTAATTCCAATCAAATCAGCTTCATTTTATCTCTAATTGATGCCTGATCTCTTTTTCAGTTACTTTAACTGTTATGGTATGTAGCAATGCTGACTTTCAGAGCTGCAGAACTCCACTCTGAATCTTAGGTGTCACAGAGGCACTCAAAATTCCAGGGAAATACCAGCTTATATGCATAAAGCTCAGTGTCTCAGAATCTAGAAATACACTTACAACATTGGATTAGGTATGGCTGCTATATGAGTTTACAATCTAGGCTCCAATTTCTTATATGCATTTTCTGAAAGAGACCATATCATATTTGTTCTTTTGTTTCTGTTTATTTTGCAAAACAAATTGTCCCCATGGTTCATTCAATTCATTCCATGCCTCGTGATTTCATTCCTTTTTGTAGCTGCACAGTATTCCATCATATGTGTGTGTTTATGTATACATATATATACATATCATATATATATATATATCACAGTTCGCCTTTCAGCTTCTCAGTCATTGTACCCTTCAGCTCCCTCCTTCCATTGGGCATCATGGATAATGCCCAAAATAAACAAACCATGTCTTACAGTGTCATCACGTGGTTGTAACATCATCAGTACTCTCAATTTTAGACTGTTTTCATTGGTCCAAAGAGACAAAGAACCAACAAATATAGCCTCACCAAATATCAAATAAAAAATTCCACTGATCTCTTTTACCTCTCCCCCAATCATTTACCCCTGGTATTGATGTGGTAATGTTGCTGTCTTCTTGTTAAACATAGGCCATAGCATGCAATATTAGTTTTCCTCCTATATCCCTCTAATATTGACTCTTTTTACAAGATCGTTTGAAGGAGTTAATGTGGGAACTTATTTATAACTATAGAGTTAATTGGTGGGATATGTGCCACTATATATCCCCTTTCAATCATATTCAACATGGCAATTTTACTTATAGCCCCACTAATTAGCAACCATCACTTCTATCTGTTCCCTTCCATTTAACTTCAACCTCATTGGGTATTCTTTTTCCCGTCCCTAGATTCTGTGTAGCTCTAGGTCCCTATATTCTGCAGTGTAAACCTCTGAGATTAACTTTACAGAGTCATAATAGCAAAGGTATATAGTATGTATCCTTTTGTGTCTACAGTATCTTCCAACTCTGTGAGAGCTGTTATTTTTCTATTCAATCTTTCAAATTCCTCTTTATGCTCATATAGTATCTCCTTGACATCCCTTATATTTTTTATAAATATCCTTGAGCAATTGCTCCATATCCTGTGCCCCTGCCTACACATCCACAGTGTTTTGATTTGGTCATTTAGCTGGGCCATTTCTGGTATACCTCCACGTTCTTTGTGGTTTTCTGTTTTGTCTGGGGCATTTGATTATCTTAATAAAGTCATTTTGCAAGTTGGTTTCCTTCACTCATCTAAAGTTTGTACTTACTGGGGTTTGTATTGAAGGTCCACTCTGCACTTGGTTTGTCAGTAATTCCCCACCAAACCAAGGCCTGGATCTCATGTACAGGGTGAAATTCTATTTGGAGGTCTATTGAGAGCTATGCAGAAATGATGTACAGATTGTTCACCAGCAGAACACCTATCTGTTAAGCAGGAGACCTGGGTTCAACTCCCAGTCCATGCACCAAAAAAAAAAGAAAAAAAAATACTTGAGGGTCTGTTAAAAACTAGGCAGAAAAGGATGCACAAGTGGCTCAGCAGTAGAAAGCTTGCCTGTCATGCAGGAGACCTGGATTCAACTCCTGACCCATGCACCAGGGGAAAAAAAAAAAATGGCAGCAGTGTGCAGCTTAGCCCCACCTCTTTGGCCGTGCATATGTGAGATCCCTGGACCTGTGTGGGTAAAGGGGAGTGGGATCGGGATCCCACAAGCCTCCCTTGCTGGCCTGCCATCAAGTCCACTACATTCCGCATCAGCCCTTCCTCCTGGGAGTGGGAACTTCCTGCAGTTTCTGCCAAAACCAGGTGCCCATGGTGGCCCACCTCAGGCATCATGCACCAACCCAATGGTCCCTGTGCCCAGGGGAAACAGTCCTCCACCCTCCAGGCTCCCTATGGGAACTCCTGGCTGCTGAGACACGAGGGAAGTTCTCCCAAGCCTGCTGCAGGAGCTGGCCAGAACGCAGGAGCATGCTACAACCTCAGGACCCTACCCCATATGTCACCCACCCGCAGTGAGCTCATGGTTGAAGACATTCACCCCTCTCTCTCCATCCTAGTCTCTCCACTTTGGTTGCAGTCCTCGTTGTTTATTATTTATTTGTTTGTTTATTTTAGTTTGACCCTATTCTTGTTCCACGGAGCTTGGGTGGAGTCACCCTACCCTACTCCGCCATTTTCCACAGTCTCAGTTTTAGGTTTTTAAAAGAAATTAATGAATAATAAGCCAAACAGAAGCTCTTTCTCCTTTTGTGGGCCTCATCCCAGCATTGATGGGGAAGGTGGGGAATGAAAGAAGGATTACACAATTAGCAATCATGCACTCATCTCAGAAGAAAACAGGAATAACTCCAGTCAAATAACTGCTTAGTCACTAAGAATTCACTTATATCTAAATTTTTCTGTCTCATATTTTCTAAGCCTCCTTTAATGACACAATAGCAAGAGTTATTTAATTTTACCTTTTAAATAACAGAACATATAACAATTTTTACTTTTAAAATTTGTTCTAGTTTGCTACCTGCTGGAATGCAATATACCAGAAATAGAATGACTTTTAAAAAGGGGAATTTAATAAGTTGCTAATTTACAGTTCTAAGGCCGAGAAAATGTCCCAATTAAAACAAGTCTATAGAAATGTCCAATCTAAGGCACAGGACTAAAGATACCTTGATTCAAGAAGGCCAGTGAAGTTCACGGTTTCTTTCTCAAGTGGAAGGGCACATGGCGAACACGGTATCATCTGCTAGCTTCTTCTCCTGGCTTCCTGTTTCATGAAGCTCCCCAGGAGGCATTTTCCTTTTTCATCTCCAAAGGTTGCTGGCTGGTGGACTCTGCTTCTCGTGGCTATGTCATTCTGCTCTGCTCTCTCTGAATCTCTTATTCTCTAAAATGCTTCTTCTTTTATAGGACTCCAGAAACTTATCAAGACCCACCCAAATGGGTGGACACATGTCATCACCTAATCCAGTTTAACAATCACTCTTGATTAAATCACATCTCCAGGGAGATGATCTGATTACAGTTTCATTCATACAGTATTGAATAGGGATTATTCTGCCTTTATGAAATGGGATTTAGATTAAAACATGGCTTTTCTAGGGTCCATACATCCTTTCAAACCAACACAAATTTATAGCAGCTGTTTTTTGTTTTTCGTTTTTTGTTTTTTAATGAAAAGTTCCTGGGGGAGTGGTGACATTGGAAAAATATTTTAAATACAACTTTATATTTTGAGATGGAAACATATATGCTGTTTTTAAGAAAAAATGCAGAAAGTTTAATCAAACATCATCTTGGCTGATCAGAATAGGGCTCTTAAGGATTTTTATGAGAGCATGGGTTTAAAAATGCTGAAAAAATCAATATGAAAGAAGATTCTATCTTCTTTCTATAATTTTTGTTTTTAATTGAATGATTATTAGAGAAAAAGGAAGGACATTTCAGCCATAATAAGTTCTTTAATTCTGAGCTCCAGACTACACTGGAAATCCTAATTAAGTTTTTAGTTTTCTTTAAATAACACATTTACCTTTACAGTAAAACTCATTTATAAAAATACTTTTGGAGGCGTGTCTGACAACCCCTCCAGATGCTTCCTACCAATAATAGACTAAAAAAAGCTTTTGCCTTTTCTCCTAATTCTAAAATAACCCAACTAATACAATCTTAATAAAGATGGTAGAGAAAAAAAGAGTGCCAAAAATCTACTGGTCAATCTCATTTATCAATAATTGCTAATTGAACGCAGGAAAATATCAAAACAATAATATACTACTTCCAAGCAGGATTCATTCTGGGAATAAAAGTAACACAGACTGAAAGTTTAAGTTTCTAAACAGTATATAAATCAATAAAGTGAAAAGTAAAACTTACTCAGAATTGAGATAGGAGTTAAAGGTATAATAAGGGTTCAGGGGTGTCCACTGATTTTAACTATGTCAAAATGAAAGGCACAAAAAACTTGAATCAAAATGTCCATGTAGATTCACAGTTTTGACAGTTGATCAAACGGTATCTAAGTTAGTGTTTAATATTTAGAATTTAAGAATTTTGCTATCTGAAAAAAAGTCTATGTAGATAAATTGATGACAAAGAGAAGTTACTAAAATGTTTTAGCCATTCATACCATATATCTCTTCAATAAGCATCTACCTCATTCTTATTAACAACACATTTCCAACAAAATTTCCATTTCTTATGGTTCTTAAGAGTACATTCCTTATACAGTTTTATTCCAATGGTTCATTTTATTCTTATATACATTATGTTAACTATCTGGCCAGAGATCAATTATCACTAGTAGGTAGTTAAGTCACTGTAGCACTCTTTCAAGGTTTTGAGCCAAGTAGGCTACTGATTTATATAATAATTTTGAGGATTCCTCAGTTTGACATAGTATAACCTTGATCTATCCAGATATCAGCTTAAAGGAGGCTGCCTAAAATCTCACCTTAGTATTTTGATATGATTCCATGATAACTGAGATTGTCACAGTGCATGACAATATTTATAACCCTTCCATGTGCTTTAACAAAGATTCTTTTTTTCTCATTTCTTTTTATTCTTAGCTCTTGTGGCTGTCATATTTAGATGAATCTCCACAAAACCTTTTATTGAGGAAGCAGAAACATTGTAGTCTACAACACTGGTGATGTAGCAGGGTCAAGAGGAGACAAACAAGGGAGCACTCGGGAGACATACATTATGCCATTAACCTACTAATTGATTCAGGGAACACTTCTCAACCAAGATTTTCCTACCCACAAAACGGGGCTTCGCATCTGGCAATGCTCATTAAAGAACCACAGAACTGACCACCACTGCCATCAGGCTCTCTGCCCATAGACAGACAAACACGGTATAGAGTCAGTCTCAAGGATGTTGGAGTTTAAAGACACAGATTCAAGTCTCTGCTCTGTTGTTTTCTAACTATGTAACCTGGTATAAATCAATTGATACTTCTGAGCCTCTAATTTTTTAGCTCAAAAATGAGCATTTGAACAAAATAATTTCTCAGGCATCTTTGCTTTCTATGATTTTTAAACAGAGTAGATAATTCATAACAATTTTCCTGAGGATCTATAAAATGAGCCTCTTATAGAACATTTATCTCCTTAACAAGCTCCATGTGCATCATATATGAAGAATTATGATTTCATTGTTATGATCTTCCAATAGAATGGATTTCCCACTGACTGGTTGACTGTACATTCTGACATACTGAATGGCATCATTTTTACAATTAATCCAATGAGTACCCTTTTCTTTGAGTGCCTTTCTCTTTCTAAGTAGCTTGTGGGAAGAGTCAATGCACTTAATTGCCAAAAAAAAAAAAAAAAGCTACAAGCCAGGAAGAAGAAGAAAGAATCCTGAAGTCCCGATTTCACTGATAACTTCCTGCTAGAGAAGACAGACTGTAATCCCTTCAAATATGATAAAATATTCAATAATTGTCTTACTACCTCAAAAGAATACTGAAAGAATCATATGTTAATTTATGTACAAATAAAGGCTCTACAGATGTACATTTTGATGTTGTTATAATGATTGATGCTTCTAAGATATTAAAGTAATAAGGTATATACCTGACATGTATTTACCATCTTCCTATTGATTGTCTTTCTAAACTCAGCATTAGACACACAGGTCTGTCTGTTGGATGAACTTCTTGCCTTTAGTATCCATAACTAGTATGATACATTTTACATCATCTTTGAACCATGAAGGACAGAGAGTATTTTTCCAACTTTTTTTTTTCTGGGAATAATTGTGAAGGATCCTATTCCAGGTAAATGGCTATGACCTTTTATACCTCCAGCACAAATAGAATCATGTTTTATATACTGGTCCTAGTGAAGATGTAATTCCAAGAAGGAGAATAACTTATTACGCTGCACGTAGCAAGGGGAACAATAACACTTGCTTAGCCCAATAATCTGTGTATAATCTGCCCCTTGGTAACAATTTGAAGACAAGAAAGGAAAAGGGTTGTTTTGTTTCCAGTTTTCTTTTACTTAAAAAAATCCATGTTGAACTCACAGAGACAGAAAGTAGATTTGAGGTTATCAGGGTCTGAAGGGAGTAGGAGAGGGGGCTCATTGCTTAATGGGGTACAGAGTTTCTGTTTTGGGTGGTAGAAAAGTTTTGGTAATTGATAGTGCTGATGGTAGCACACAATTATCAATGATTTTAATTCCGCTGAATTGTATGCTTAAAAATGTTTAAAATGAAAAATGTTATATCTATGTAACCACAATAAAAAATAAAAGATAAAAATAAATCCATGCTGTAGATGAGACGTTAGCCATAATTTTTACAGTTTTGCCATTTTTAACTGGCTGAATATTTAAAGTTTAAAGCCAATGGAGACATCCATGGCAACAAGCCGCAAGTATCAGGATCAAATCTTAAAATAAAGAGCATTCTAGACACAGGACAAGATGCACTTAATTTCAGTCTGAGAGAAACAATAATTCATGTTAACCTGTCTCAGAGGTTAGAAGACTATGAACAGCAAAATTCCCGTCATGTTCCGTGACCATCTTTATCATGAGAGTAGCATGTCAAACTGCTAAGGTGAAACTTAGAGTAAAACACTGAAAAGGAGTAATGGAAACTTAAAGGTTCATCCAAGGGCTGTGGTTCTCTGTTTACAGGAAAAAGGAGAATGATTCAAGACTTATTTTAATGCCTCACTCCAGATTTGGGAAGAGAAAGAAAGTTGGACAAAATACTTGGAAGAAATTTCAGTTATACTAAACTGCAAATACTACTGAGAAATCATGCCAAACAAAACTAATGTCAGTTTTAAGGGCTCTACAAAATTAATTAGAAACACTTTTTTAAAAAAGAGAAACAAAGAGAACAAATATGAACAGGTTTTTGAAAACCAAGTATACCAAATAGTCAAGTACTGAGGATAAGAGTTAATTAAGACTTCCCAGATATTATGTGGACATAATTACTCAATACTATTAAATGCTGGGTGGCACTTTTGAAGAAAAGGCATTGATTTCCTACAGTCATTTATTCTATTCTGTCTCAGCCAGACAGTGACTGATACAAAAAGCCAAACATGCTTTTCACACAGACAAAGCATGTTCCAGTTTTCTGATGGTGTCAATCAACTCTCATGAGGAATAATTTAAAATTCTCTCCAGTGAGAGAGTTTCATTACTGCATTTTAGTTTCATTTAACTCCCCCCCTCCCCTTTCAAGAACTGTGTCTAATAGACCTTCAGAGAATCTCTGGGCAGCTCTTTAACTTATATAACCTCATTTTTCAAAGCTGTTCATTACTTTCTCCCCCTCTTAACATGCTCTCACACCAGCTCAGGCACTCCCTTGAGGAACCCTGTTGCCTGATTTTGTAATATAGTTGTGCCTACCTTTGAGACTTTTTCTCATTTCTAAATGGAGTGTGCAGAATGCAGCATGGGGGAGATGCTTCTTAACTCCGTTGACGGAACTAGAATCTGCCAGTGATAAAAGCCTACAATCATATCTAGCCAGGATATGTTCCAGTACACACGTGGGAGAAATAAAAAGAAATAATGGAAAATGACAAAAAGAAATGGTTTCATTCTACCTCTGATATAGAAAAAGAAGAAAAGAAAAGAAAAAATACAAATATCCAAGTATATTTTGAAAGTTAATATAGAGTTGAAGATAAAAATTATTAAATAAGCCACAAAACCATCACATTCTATTGGCGAGGAATATAATGTAGCTTCATTTAAGCAGTATACTTCACAATTTTGCTAAACATAGAAAAATCCTCTAAATAGGCTGTGAGGTAATTTACACTTGTACACCTCACCTCATTGCTCAGGGAAATTGAACACTGAAAATTCTGGCTTGAAGCAAACACTTTTAAAGCAAAAGAAAGGTATGGTTATACTGATCCTCACTTCTTTTTCATCCTAAGGAAGGAAAAAACAAACAAAAACTCTCATAAATTAAAAAATGTTTATTGACTAATGAAATACTAAAATGGAATAAAAGGGAAATATTAATGATCTACCTCACAGTCGTACGTATATGAAGCCATCATTGTTTTTAATACTTCCTAGCTCTTTAGCCAGTTAGTTTCTTTATTCCTTATAGACACAAAGCTCAAGTTTGATTAAAGATATCCATGAAAGGTTGAAATGCCAACTGGCAATGTAGTTTAGAAACATTCTTTTACTCAGTCATAATACTACCATCCCACCCCCACTTTGTTAAATACATACAATCTCAAATTTTATTTAATTACCTATTAGTGTCCATCAGGTATACTATGATCTATGTGTTCACGAAGCCCTAATGAAAATGAGAACATTAAGACAGGGGACATCAATCAAATGACCCATGTGTTGAGACAGACAGGCTCAGACAATTCCTGGGTTTGCCATGTGTAAAGCCAAGTGATCCTGGACACATTTTAAAAATCCCTGATAGTCATTGTTCCCATCCATAAAATAAGGATGATAACAATTATCCACAGAGTTGTCTGAGAATTAAGTGAGATCATGTATGCAAAACAGTCAGCACAGAGTAGACACTTTATAAATGATTTTATTTGTATGTTTTCTCAATTAAGAAAAAGAAATGCTAAAACACTGCATGCTGTTGTGATGTCTATTATTTGCTTTACATGTTTTAGCCAAGATGATATGAAATGATGTGTGTGTGTGGAGGAGGCTAGGTTTATTACACTATCGAGGAGTAGGCAGTTGTCCTGGTGAGAATTTACTCCAGGGCTGGCCAGCTGGTCTTTAATCAGAAAGCCACACTCCAAATATGACTACTGCAAGTTCTCCAGATATCTTTTATCTGCTCTCATAGCATGGGCTTTTTGAAAACGTTAGAAATGAATTTACACTTGTATAATTAGTAGATTTTAAATCAGCATAATGAATATTAATATGTACTCTAGCTACTTAAATTAATGATATTCAAGGTATGTGTATTGGTTAAAATATTCTAGAAAGACTACCCACCAGTGTATTTAAAAGGTATAAGAATCTAGCAGGTTCCAACCCTGTACTCTTAGGGATTGTCCCTGAGGCTGTCCAATCAATTCTGCCAGTGGGTCTTGTACAACCAGATCCTGTATCTGGAATACTGCAAAGGGTGTTTAAATAACTAAAACAAAGAGAGCTGGGACTTCATGAATCTTACTGAACACAGTATAAGAAGTATTTGACCCTATTTGCCAATAAATTTTTGTTTAAATAAATACCTTTGGTCTGAGACCTGCTTTCATTAAAACCAAGTACCACAGTTATGTGGAAAGTAGTCAGCTCTTACCTACTTCAGAGTTTTTAGCAGCTGTTATGACTTACTACACATAGTACAGAGTTGCCTGTGCCCAAACTGACCTAGGTCAGTTTTCATCATGCTTGTCTTTTTTTCTAATAAAAAAAGTAAATCATCTTAGACCAATGGTTGATTCCTGATGGAATGCATGCATACACAGAATAAATCAAAGGAGTAGAAATGCAATGAAGTTAGAAATTGAGGAATGAAATTTTAAAAAATTATAATATTGAAGCCAATAAAAATGTAATGAGTTTAGGCACTGCTGTTGGCATTGTAAATTAATACAATTTTCTAGGGAGAATATAGAAGAATACCAAGAGACTTAAAAGTAAATGTTCAGTCAATAAGCACATGAAAAGATTCTCAAAATCTTTAGCCATCAAGGTAAAGCAAATCAAAGCCACAGTGAGATACCACTTCACACCCATTAGGATCACTGTAATAAAAAAGGCAGATAAGTGTTAACAAGAATATGGAGAAATTGGAACCTCATACACTGCTAGTGGCACTGTAAAAGGGTGAAGCAACTGTGGAAAATAGTTTGGTGGTTCCTTAAAAAATCAAACTTAGAGTTTCCATATGACTGTATTCTATTCCTAGGTCTATACCCCAGAGAACTGAAAACATATGTTGATGCAAAAACTTGTACACAAATGTCCATAGCAGCATTATTCTGAACAGTCAAAAGTGAAATCAACCCAAATGTTCATAAATTGATGAATGGATAAATAAAATGTAGTATATCATATCAATAGAATATTATTCAATCATAAAAAAATAAAGTGCTGATACATGCTACAACATGAATGAACCTTGAAAACACTATGCTAAGTGGAAGAAGTCAGTCACAAAGGACATATATGATTCCATTTATACCGTATGATTTCATTTATATGAAATGTCCAGAATAGAGAAATCCTTAGAGACAGGAAGGAAGTAGTTTGGTGGTTGCCTACAGCTGGGGGTTGGGGAAAATATGGAGTGACTGGTAAAAGGTACAGGATTTTTTTTGAGGGTGATGAAAATATTCTAAAAGTGATTATGGTGATGGTTGCACAACTTTGTGAATGCTAAAATCCACTGAATTGTACACTTTAAATGGATGAATTGTATGGTATGTGAATTATCTCTTAATGTTATAAAAATGAATGAATGTTCAAACCTCTTGACCCAGCAATCCTAAGCATTAGTTTGAACAATATGAAATTGCCAATATTAGATCACTTTTTACCTTCAAAACAGCAATTTAATATAGTTCAAATGCAACCATATAGTCCATGATTTATGCA
This sequence comes from Myrmecophaga tridactyla, assembly GCA_004026745.1. Lineage (NCBI taxonomy): Eukaryota > Metazoa > Chordata > Mammalia > Pilosa > Myrmecophagidae > Myrmecophaga > Myrmecophaga tridactyla. The sequence goes on along the minus strand of PVIY010001420.1, from coordinate 122,394 downwards.
TTCAGATGTTCATTACCATATAATTTTATATTAATACAATTTTACCAATATCCTAAATACTGGGGAATAAAATAATTAAACCACTGAACCACTACATGGTATAATACAATAACATAAATTGTGTCTTTGAAGAATGGCTTACTGCTTAAAACATGCTAAAATACCATCTATACTACATGATGCAAATTTTGGAAACGTATTAACTTTTAGGTAAAAATAAACGTAATAAAAAATACCAAGAATATTAACAGCGATTAATTGAAAGGTAGGATTACAAGTGATTTTACTTTTACCTTTCTTTCCTTTTTGTCTTTTCAAATTTTCTAGATTAAACCCATTTTGCTTTTACAATTATAAAATAGTCTATTAATAGGACTGTAATAAAAACAAAGAAAAGAAGAGATATCAAATTCAGACAGCCAAATACAATTGGAATTCGACTAAATTCCACTTTTTAATCAAAACAGAATTTAGTTTAAGTTCTCAAAATTCCAAATCAAGTATTTCAGCATTCAAAGGCAAAAAGAGGCCACCTTGCCATTTTATATGGCAATAACATGAAAGTAATTATTCAAAGGAGAGTTATCTGTCTTAATTTGAAACCTCCAGTAAACAAGAACTTACAACACCTGTTGTAGTTCTTTAATAACATCCTTTCTGTCAATGAGTACTTATTTATTCCTTATCTTGCAGATCATTCTCCCTTGTCCCAGTCCTGCAGAAATCAGAGACAGAGTCTACAAGACAGTTCTTGTCATTTTGCCCTTTCAGAAGTAATGTGACTAAATTAAAACTATTTTGAGTCCTGCCAGTTATCAAGGACCATAGATGTATGAGCCCCTTATTATCAGAATGCACCAAACTTGTCAGCCACCAATCTTTTCTCCCACACTACCAGAGTGTTGTCTGTTAAACACTACAAAATCTACAGCCTCACTATGTCAGGTTAAGAGTGTCCAGTCTAACTTCCCCAAGCCAGGTAACAGTGAATTCATACAGTGATTGCAACTTGATCCTCCTAAGAAGATACAGCACAAAAATACTTGAGGTGAATATAATAAAAAGGCAATTATTTTATTGTACTTCAAGTTTAGTGCATAAAGCAGCCTAGAGAGACATATGCCTATGAATTAAGGGGAAAAGGAAGAATTATTCAGTTGAAGAGTCAGTCACAGTTTATCAAAGTTATGGTTGGGAGAGCACTTTGGATCAAATCTTGATCCCTATTGAAAGATTTGCTTTTATGGTGACCCGTTTTGATATTATCTAGACTCCTGTTAAGCATACTAGATGAACAAAAGTTACAAAAACTTTTGAACTGTCTAAGTTGTAAAAACTATATGCGCTTGTGCTTACAATTGCTCTTTACCACTAGAGGAATTTTATGTTTGCCTTATTCATCAGTTTAACCCCGGCACGTGGAACAGTGCCTCACACACAGTAGTATTCCCTAGGTAGAAGTTCAATAATTAGTGAATGAATATATGATTCTTTCACACAGTGAAACATTGTGTCACCATTAAAAATGATGTCCAGATTTTTTAAAAAAATGATGTACAGAGCAACAACCACTGTAAACCCTTGCCATTCATCGTTGTAACAGTTACAGCCCCATAACTTATTTATATCATTTTCCTACCAGTTGCAAGCTACATTGCTAGGTACTGTGGAGTATATACAGAAAGAAGGGTGCTGGATCTAAGCTCTTATCATTTCCTTGGTAACTCTAAGAAAATTAAAAAAGAAGTTAAAGAAGCAGGAAATTACAAATGTAAGCATATTAGCCATTTGAGGATATCATAGTTTTTGCAAGGGATCTGAAATTCTACATGCGTGCTGATCATTAGCTGCATTTGAAATACAAAATATACCACATATGTACTGTCTTACATTTTGCCAATTGTTTTACTAATGATTTTTAAAATTCAAGAATATTTTGGTCATTATATTTTTTCTCAATGAATGATCATTAAAAATCCAACTGCAGTCATTCAAAGGCAGCTGAAAAAATGTTAAGCTATATTAGGAACCACTATTGATAACAAACACTAATCACTTTTAGAATAGTGCCTTAGATCTGAGATGACAGGATTTGCCTTGAAAGGGAGTGAAAAAGAAGAGAATTCCATGCAATTAGGTAAGAATATAAGCAAAGGATGGGCATAGAAAGCACAAAACAAAATCAGGGGCAGAGTTCATTGGCCGTTAGTTAACCCCCAAGCTGGACCAAAGTCTTGCATGTACCCCAAAGTTAGACTCTACCCAAGAGAGATGTAGAGAATAGTGCCAGGAGGACACAACAACATTTGTCCAAGAGAAAGATTCTCTGAAGTTTAATCTGAGTTCTGACAAGCACTTGATGGCAATAGTTCTCTTGTAAATCTAGGTTATTTCTGAATCTCTCAGTCAAATATAGTCCATTGAAGACAGAGAACATGAACAAATTGATCTCTGAAGCTCTTGTAGTTTCAGAGTCATTTTATAGAAGTTGGGTTATTGCCTTTGAAAGGGAAATAGTGCAGTGACTAGACAGTTTGACAGTAGGTAAGGTATTGTAATTAATGAGTTTTCAGATTCAATCCAAAGTTTTCCAGGACTGAAATCTTATCACATCAAATATAACCTGAAATAATGAGCTATCTGCTAGAACTTTTAAAATTTGCTGAATACTGGTTGTTAATTATGAGTATTTTTTGCACTGGGTTTGAAATCTAATTTAAAAGGAATATAGGCAGAACAGAGAGGAAAAATAAAATGAGAGGAGAGTCCAAAGGACAGACAATGCCTACAATTAGTTAATTCACTTTTCTTTAGTATTTGAGTGTCTACAAGACAATGTGGTACTAATAGAAAACACAGAAACTTGCTTGGCAAAATTGTTATAATATCACTATCCATGTATATTAGAATATTTTAAAAAATAACTGTTTGAAAAGTCCTTTTGAAAAAGGATCTTTGTGTAGAAACTAACTTTCCATAAGATAACAGAAGAAACTTGCTCATTTAAGTAACTTTACTTCCCATACAGTTGATTTTATTAAACAGACTAGTTGTTTGGGGGATTGCTATTATGGCAGAACTAGAACTTGCAGCCATGTCTAAAGGCTTTCAAAAAGAAGAATTTTTTAAAAGAAAGAAAGCTATTTTAATAAACAAATTTAGTGAAATAGCAGGGTCCAAGATCAACAGGTAAAAATCAACTGTGTTTCTATACACTAGCAATGAACAGTACAAAGAAGAAACTAAGAAAACAATTCCATTTACAACAGCATCTAAAAGAATAAAATATCTAGGAATAAAATTTAACCAAGGATATCAAAGATTGATAAAACTACAAAACTCTGCTGAAAAAACTTAAAGAAGGACTAAATAAATGGCAATATATCCACATTAACGGATTGGAAGACTTCATATTAATATGTCAATACTACCTACAGATTCAATGTAACTACTAACAAAATTCCAGCAGCCTTTTTTACAGAAATGGAAAAACCAATCTTCAAATTCATATAGAATTGCAAGGAGCCCCAAATGGTCAACATGATTTTGGAAAAGAACAAAGTTGGAAGACTCACATCAAAGTTGGAAGACTCACAATACCTGAGTTCAAAACTCACAAGGTTATAGTAATCAAAACAGTGTTATACCAGCATAGATAGACATGCAAACCAATAGAATAGAATTGGAAGTCCAGAAATAAACTTGCAACTCTATGGCTAGTTGCTTTCAACAAGCGGCCAAGTACATGCAACGGGCAAAAGTAGTATCTTCAACAAATGGTGTTGGGAAAGCTGGATATCTGCAAGCAAAAGAATGAAGTTGGGCCCTACCTCATACCGTAAACAAAAATTAACTCAAAATGAAGCAAAGTCCTAAATGCAAGAGCTAAAACCTTAAAACCATAAAACTCTTACAATATAACTTAGGGGAAAATCTTCAGGACTTCAGATTCAGCAATGGATTCTTAGATATGACACCAAAAGTACAAGCAACAAAAGGGACAATAGATACACTCGATATCATCAAAATTAAAAACTTTAGTGCATCAAAAGACATTATGAAGAAAGTGAAAAGACAGCCTACAAAACGAAAAAATATAGTTGCAAGTCATATATCCTACAAGTGTCTAATATCTAAAATATATAAGAACTCACACAACTCAACAACAAAAATCAAAGAAGCCAATTTTAAAATGGGCAAAGGACTTAAACAGATATTTTTCCAAAGAGGATATACAAATGACCAATAAGCATATAAAAAGATGTTCAACATCATTAACAATTAGAGAAATACACATCAAAATCATAATGAAATACTACTTCAAACCCACTAGAATTGCCATTTAAAAAAAAAAGTAAAATAAGTGTTAGAAAGGATGGGGAGAAAGTTGAACTTCATACACTGTTGGTGGGAATATAAAATGGTGTAAATGTAGATGTACTCTACATTTCCAATGTAAAGTGGAAAGAACTATGAAAGTTCCTCAAAATGCCAAAGGAAGAATTGTCATATGGTCCAGCAATTCCGCGTCTAGGTATAGACCCAAAGAAATAGAAAACAGTACTCAAATAGATACTTGAACACTAATGTTCACAGCAACACTATTTAAAATAGCCAAAAGACAGAAGTAACCCAAATGTCCATCAACCAATGAAGGCATAAACAAATGTGGTACATACCTACAATGAAATATTATTCCTCTGTAAGAAGGAAGAAAGTTCTGAAATGTATTTCAATATGGACTAACCTTGAAAATATTATGTCGGGTGAAATAAGCAAGACACATATGGACAAAAACTGTATGACTTCACGTATATGAAATACATAAAAATAGCAACTTCATAGAGACAGAAAGTAGATTAGCACTTACCAGGGGTTAGGGGGAGGAGAAAAGGGGGATTTGTTCCTTGGTAGCTATATAGTGTTTATAAATTTTAGAACTTTTTAAATAAAATATAATTAAAAAAAAACTCAAAAAGTATTTTGTAATTCTACGCCTGTCAAATCCTGTGTAAGGATTCTGGGGCCACCAGTTTGTCATCCCGATGAGTATGTTGCATTAAGCATCATCATCCCTCCTCACTACTACCATGATCTTTACTGTCTTTTGGAATCTTAACATCTCACCAGGATCTTAAACATTAGCCTTCATACAATCAAGAAAAGCTTAAAAATATAAGGCCAAGGCTTGCATAATCCTCCCCATTACTTCCTCCTAAGGATGTGAGTCTTCGACTTTTGCAGATGGCATACCTCCAGCTTCTGGAGAGACTCATTAGCATCATCTATGCACCATCCTTAATATCAGTTTGCAGGGCAGCATCACCAGTAACAAGCTCTAGGAACCCTGCCAGTCCCATGGCAGTCAAGCTCTGATGGTTGCATTCCAGCTCTGCAGGGTTCTGAACATGTTGGTATGGTGGATAACAGCAGAGTACTCAAAAACTCCAAATTATGAGCTAAAGTAAGGTGGCCACAGGCCAAAGAAATACTACAGAGGCAAGCCAAAGAAGAACATCAAGTTTATGTCACATATATCATACTTTATGCAAAATTGTAAAAAAAAAAAAAAAAAAAGGCTCCTCTGAGGCTTGGGTAGGAGTACCCTAGAAAGAAGGGTAGATAAGAGCTTGTGTTCATTTCCACTTCTCAGTTTCATCCTGGCATGCCCATACATCTTAATAGATAGCAAATGCTTACTCCCATCCATTCCTCATTATTTTGCTCTGCAGAATAATATCCCCCTTTACTTACCCAGGAACAAAAAATGATTAAGTAATTGGATACAAAAAAATGCAGCCATTCTACTTAAATCAGTTCACTTATACATATCACTGAAAAACAGGAACATTTGCTCAAAGCCCATGAGGTGAACCAGGAAATTCCAATCATCTTTTCTGTAGGTCTGCATTTGTATGTGCTTCCAATGTGATCTAATAAATTAGTAATTAATCAGTAAGTAACTTAAAGTATTAATATGTATATGGTAGACTATATTTTATAAGGCTGTTATGCAAGAGCTTTAAAGAACATGGCGATTTTAAAATCATCTAGACAAAATTTTTCAAGCAGAGGCTGGATGACTATCTGTCAGATAAGGATCTCTGCATTGGATGAGAGCAGGGGTGGTAGGCAAAGGATTTGATGACTTCTCCAATCTCTTTCAACAACTATTACATGATAAAGGAGAGCCATTGAATCATAATTATAGAATTTCTGAGAAACACAATATGATCTTATGCACAACTGTTAGATACATATATAACACAGAAATGAATATACCACAGTTAATATTTAATTTATCTATCAGGCAAATAATTTACTGACTTTTGTATTTTAAAATGTTTTGAAATTAGACTAAATATAACGTAGCTTATAGTCTCTAGAAGTTGACATTTTAAGATATCAAGACATATAAAACATAGCATGCTAGATGTACCATAAATTTACCATTACCCATATAAACAACTGCCATGGTAATTATGTTTATAAAGTAAAATAACAAACAGGATTCAAATTGTTTTATTTTGACATTGAAATATCTGGTGACATATTTCACAAAGTTAATTTAATGATAATAAGTGCCACCCTAAATATTTCATATCTATGATCTGTTTTGCTCCCCATCAATCAGATAATGGAGATTCTCAAAGCCAATCAGCTAATAAGTAGCAGAGCAAGGACTTGACCCAGGCTTGGAGGCTCTCTGACTACTTCAAAGCCCACACACCTAGCCACTAACTACATGGCTTCAATTTCGTTCCTTTGTTTCCTTACATGTAAGCAACGCTAAAATTACTTTTGTTGCTAGAGTATATTCTGTTGAATGTGGGAGGAGGTTGTCTGAAGCCTGCTGGCAGATTAAGGGAAACTAATTTCAGTTTTAAAAGTGAATGAACAAAATTGTCAGGGCCCTGTGAAAATAGTTATATACTTGCTGCTACCATTGCAAATGGGTTCAACATTTCCAAAATCTAGCTAAGTGAGATCATGGAATGAGAGCTATAAAACTTTTCTTGCCCTTTGACCCAGTAATTTCAGTATTTGGAATATACCCCCAAGGAAATAACACAAAGGAAAAAGGTAATTTGTTCAAAGATGTTCATTCAGAGCCTATTTATATTAGTGAAACCTGGAAACAACCCAAATCCCCCAATAATAGGGCAATGACTAAGAAAACTGGAATACCTACACAAAGGAAAAGAAAAAGTTTACATTTGCTTTATAATCACTAAAAATGGCAAATTAAACTATATCACATGTGGACAAACATAAGAAATGATTCTAAGTTTAAAAGTAGAATAGAAGCTAGTATAAGCATTGCATAACCAAGTAAAGCAGTATGTGCATTAACAATAACAAAGGAATTTCATATTTATAAAGAAGTATATTCCCTTTTTATTGTCAAAAGCTCAATACCATAAGACTACCTGGCATATAGATTGAGTTTAATAAAAACTTAGACTTAAATTATACAGAGGCAAATTTTTTTAGCAGAAAGTTGACTGCATTTCACATATACTAATGTTCTGTCAGTAAAAGCTAATCTTCTACGAGAATTTATGTGCTAAGCACTCTTTCAAGTTCTTTACCATCTCCTTTCATTTAATCCCCCTACAGCACTATGAGATAGGTGCCATTACTATCATCCTTTTCTCAGAGGAGGAAATTGGTCACAAGCATGTGCCCAAGGTCATGCCCAAGGTCATGCCCAAGGTCATGCCCAAGGTCACAGAGGTGATGGCAGAGATAGAATTTCAACCCAGGTAGACTACCCGGCCTATGTGTAGTCATTATGCCACACTGTCTTCCTTTATTTGGAAGAAGTAAGTAGATTTTGTTCTTTCCATTAGTCATTTCTAGATTTTGTTTCTGTTTTTCTTCTTTACCACTCCTATTTGGTTTATAACATATAGAATTCTTGAAGGAAAGAACAATAATCAGAGCCAGAAGTAGTTGAGAAAAGAATTCTTTACGCAGTGTCACCGGCATGAACACAATCTACCTGCCCTAACAAGTACGACTTCCTTCAAGTAGTGACAAGAATTAGGTTTTTTAATCAGACAAGGAAATTCGAGAGGCTGGAAGATAAAATGCTACTACAAGCACAGTGGATAGTTATAGAAGGAAAAGAACATAAAATTTAGAGCAAGGAAATAATTAAATGAAGTTGAATCTAAGAAATAAATTGCCTGGGATTAGGTTACAAATATAGGATAATATTTTTTAACTCTTTTGAAAAATATAAGTTTAAAAAGAAACATTTATGTTTTACATTTGCCTACTTTCTTATATTTTACAAACTAGTTTTCATTTATGACCTTATTCAGTTCTCATGCCATAGAATGGTAGAGAGTACAGTTGGCAGATGAGGAAACTGAGAATCGGATATTAAATGGATCACACAAAGCAGCTCCTTGTCATTAACTGAGCTGGGACTTGGTGCCAGGCCTTAGAGTGTTACTTTTGTATATATAATGAAACACTGATGCTGTCTAAGATATATATGAAGCCATGTGCCAAACCTGCCTTTAAATCATTCAGAGTTCATGAAGCCCTATCTCATAAGTACAAATTCAATAAGAAAAGCCCAGAAAACAAATCTATTGTAAATATAATTTAGGATTTGCTTTGACCACAGATTTTACACCTATTCCACCAAAGTCTATTCAATATGAAGTTGAGAACTTCAAAGCCAGAACAATCCTTGAGTCCTTCTTTTAATATAAACTGGTGAATAAACTACTGATAAGAGAATTTAAAATTTCAGAGTAAAAATACATCACTTCTGCCAAGGTCAACTTGTCTTCACGGACAAAAATAATGTTCTTTTTATTAGCAGTTTAGAATAACAATTGAATTAAATTCACTTTATTGATTTTACAGACTTTATTTGGATTTCATCAGTTTTTTTCATTAATGTCCTCTTTCTGCTCCAGGATACAACTGAGGGTACACACTGCATTTAGTCAGTATATCTCTTTAGTCCAAGTGAAAGTTTCTCAGATTTTTGTCTTTTATAGATGCTTTTAGCTATTTAGGGCCACTTATCCTTCCAAACAAATTTGATCATTGGATTTTCTATTTCTGCAAACTAGGTTATTGGAACTAGTTGATTGGGATTGCATTGACTCTATAATCAATTTGAGTAGAACTGACATCTTAACAATATTCAGTCTTCCAATCCATTAACACATAATGTCCTTCAAATTATTTAGGTCTTCTTTGATTTCTTTTAGCAATGTGTTGTCGTGTTCTAGGTATAAGTCCCTCACATCCTTGGTTAAATTTATTCCTGGTACTTGATTATTTTCATTCGTTACTATTGTAAACGGAATTTTTTTTTCTTGGTTTCCTCCTCAGGCTGCTCATTACCAGTGCATAGAAACACTACTCATTTGTGCATGTGGATCTTGCATAGCATTATTTTGCTAACCTCGTTTATTACCTCTAGTATTTTTGTTGTAGATCTTTCAGGACTTTCTCTATATAAGTGTTGTGCTGGTTTGAAAGGATGTATGGACCCTGGAAAAGCCATGTTTTAATCAAAATCCCATTTCATAATAGCAGAATAATCCCTATTCATTACTATATGTTTGAATCTGTAATTAGATAATCTCCCTGGAGATGTGATTTAATCAAGAGTGGTTGTTAAGTTGGATTAGGTGACAACATGTCTCCACCCATTTGGGTGGGTCTTGAGAAGTTTCTGGAGCCCTATAAAAGAGGAAACATTTTTGGAGAATGGGAGATTCAGAGAGAGCACAGAATGCTGCTGCACCAAGAAGCAGAGTGTCCATCAGCCAGCATTTTGGAGATGAAGAAGGAAAACGCCTTCCAGGTTGCTTCATGAAACAGGAAGCCAGGAGAAGAAGCTAGCAGATGACGCCGTGTTTGCCATGTGCCCTTCCATATGAGAGAGGAACCCTGACCGTTCTCACCATGTGCCCTTCCAGCCAACAGAGAAACTGTGACTATGTTCGCCATGTGCATTCTCACTAGAGAGAAACCCTGAACTTCATCGGCCTTCTTGAACCAAGGTATCTTTCCCTGGATGGATACCTTTGGTTGGACATTTCTATAGACTTGTTTTAATTGGGACATTTTCTCGGCCTTAGAGCTGTCAACTGGCAACTTATTAAATTCCCCCTTTTAAAAGCCATTTCGTTTCTGGTATGTTGCATTCTGGCAGCTAGCAGACTAGAACAAGTGTGTTAGTTTGCAAGCTGCTGGAATGCGATATACCAGAACTGGAATGGCTTTTTAAAAGGGGAATTTAGTAAGTTACAAGTTTACAGTTCTAAGGAAGTGTAAGTATCCAAACTAAGGCATCCAGGGAAAGATATCTTAATTCAAGGAAGGCTGATGAATTTGCAACAAGGAAAGGCACACTGGTCTGTTGCTCCTGGGCTCCATGTCTTTCAGCCTCTTTTCCTGTGGAGGCTCCTCACTTTACTTCTCCAGGGCTGGCTTTCATCTCTTGGCTTCCCTTGGCTCTCTTCAGGTTCTGGCTTGCTTAACATCTCATGGCAATGTCTGCTGGGCTCCTAGCATCTCTAAACATCCATGTCTGTGTTCTCCATGTGTCAGCATCATCAGTTTCTGTTGGCTCTGAGATTCTGTCAATTCCATCATTTCTCTAGGCTCTATCCTTTCTCTAGGCTCTGCTCTGAAGTTTCTGTTGGCTCTGTCGTTTTTTTCACTTCTGACTCTCTCCAAAATGTTTTCTCTTTTAAAGGATTCCAGTAAACTAATCAAGGCCTGTCTGGAATGGGTGGAGTCACATCTCTAATCAAAAGTTAATATTCACAATTGGGCGTGCCACATCTCCATGGAGATAATCTAATTAAAAGATTCCAACCTACATTATTGAATCAGGATTAAAAGAAACAGCTGCCTCCACAAGATGAAATCAGGATTAAAACATGGTTTTTCTGGGGTACATAATATTTTCAAACCAGCACCATAGGATTGTATCATCTGCAAATAGATTCACTTCTTCCTTTCCAATTTGAATGCCTTTTATTTATTTTTCTTGCCTAATTGCTCTAGCCAGAAATTCCAGCACAATGTTGAGTAACAGTGGTGACAGTGGGCACCCCTGTCTTGTTCCTGACCTTAGAAAGAAAGCTTTCAGTCTTTCACTATTGAGTACTATGTTAGCTATGGGTTTTTCATATATGCCTTTTATCATATTAAGGAAGTTTCCTTCTATTCTTATTTTTCAAAGTGTTTTTATCAAGAAAGAATGCTGTATTTTGTCAAATGCCTTCTCTGCATCAATCAAAATGATCATTGGTTTCTTCCCCTTCATTTTTTTAACGTTGTGCATTACATTAATTGATTTTCTCATGCTGAACCCCCCCTTGCATACCTGGGATAAAAACCCACTTGATCATGGTGCACAATTCTTTTAATGTGATGTTGAATTCGATTTGCAAGTATTTTGTTGAGGATTTTTGCATCTATATTCATTAAAGAAATTTGTAATTTTCTTTTCTTATAGTATCTTTATCTGGCTTTAGTATTAGAGTGATGTTGGCCTCATAGAATGAGTTAAGCGGTGTTCCCTCCTCTTCAATTGTTTGGAAGAGTTTGAGCAGGCCTGGTGTTAACTCATCTCGGAATGCTTGTTAGAATTCACCTGTGAAGTCATCTATCCGGTCCTGGACTTTTCTTTGATGGGAGGTTTTTGATGATTGACTCAATCTCTTGTAATTGGTCTGCTGAGGTCTTCTATTTCTTCTAGAGTTAGTGTAAGTTGTTTATGTTTTTCTAGGAATTTGTCCATTTCATCCAAGTTGTCTAATTTGTTGGCATACATTTGTTCACAGCATCCTTTCATGATCCTCTTTTCTGAGGAGTCAGTAATAATGTCCCCCCTCTCATTCCTGACTTTACTTATTTGCATCTTCTCTCTTTTTTTCTTTGTCAGCCTACTGTCAATTTTAACGATCCTCTCCAAAAATTAACTTCTGTTTTTGTTTTTTTTTAGTTTCAATTTCATTTATTTATGCTCTAATATTTGTTATTTTTTTCCTTTTGCCAGATTTGGGATTAGTTTGTTGTTCTTTTTCTAGTTCCTCCAGATGTGCAGTTAGGTCTTGATTTAGCTCTTTCTTCTTCTTCTTTTTTTTTTTCCCCCTTTCTTCTTTTTTAATGTAGACATTCATGGGCATAAATGTCCTTCTCAGCACTGCCTTCACTGTATCCTTTAAGTTTAGATATGTTGAGTTCTCATTTTCATTCGTCTCAAGACATTTACTGATTTCCCTTGCAATTATTCTTTGACCCTCTGATTGTTTAAAAGTGTGCTGTTTGGCCTGCATATGTTTGTGAATTTTCCAATTCTCTGCCTGTTATTGGATTCCAGCCTCTTTCCATTATGGTCAGATAAAGTGCTGTGTATAACTGCAATTTTTGTAAATTTATTGAGAACTTGTTTTGTGATCCAACATGTGGTCTATCTAGAAAATGATCCATGAGCATTGAGAAGACTGTATATCCTTCTGTTTTGGGGTGCAGTGTTCTGCATATGTCTCCAGGTCTAGTTCATTTACCATATTACTCAAGTTCTCTGTTTCCTTATTGATATTCTGTCTAGATGTTCTAATTATTGATGAGAGTGGTATATTAAAGTCTCCAACTATTATTGTAGAGACATCTATTTCTCCCTTCAGTTTTTTCAGTGTTTGCCTCATGCTTTGGAGGTACCCTAGTTAGGTGCACAAATATTTATGGTTGTTATTTTTTCTTGGTGGATTGCTTCTTTCATTAATATATAGCAACTTTCTCTGTTTCATAACAGTTTTGCACTTAAAGTCCATTTTGTCCTATAGTAGTATAGCTACCCCACCTCTTTTTTAGTTACTTTTTGCATGGAATACCTTTATACAACCTTTCACTTTCAACCTATTTGTGTCCTTGGGTCTAAGATGAGTCTGTTGTAGACAGCATATATATATGTAGATCATACTTTTTTTATCCATTCTTCCAATCTGCGTCTTTCGATTAGGGAATTTAATCCATTAACATTCAATATTATGACTGTAAAGCAGTACCTACTTCAACCATTCTATCCTTCAGTTTTTTATAAATCATATCTTATTTTTGTCTCTCTTCTTATCCTTTTAGTTATCCTTATGATAATCTTCATTTCTACACTCTACCCTATGCCTCTTTCACTTGTCTTTTCCTATCAGCCTGCAGAATTCTCTTTAGTATTTTTTGCAAGGCAAGTCTTTTGTTGATGAACTCTGAGTTTCTGTTTATCTGTGAATATTTTAAACTCACATTTTTGAAGGACAGTTTTGCCTGATAAAGAATTCTTGGCTGGCAGCTTTTCTCTTTCAATTCCTTAAATATATCATATCATTGCTTTCTCACCTCCACAGTTTCTGATGAGAAATTAGCACTTAATCTTTCTGCAGTTCCCTTGTATGTGATATATCCTTTTTCTCTTGCTGCTTTCAAGATTCTCTCTTCATCTTTAGTATGTGATTAGCATGTGTCTCTGAGTAAGTCTATTTAGGATTTCTTCTGTTGTGAGTATGCTGCACTTCTTAGACATGCATGTCTTTCATAATAGTTGGGAAATTTTCAACCACTGTTTCCTCAAATATTCTTTTAGCTCCTTTTCTCTTCTTTTCTTCTTCTGCGACACCCATGACACATATGTTTCTGTGCTTCATGCTGTCATTCAATTCTCTGAAACTGTGCTCAATTTTTTCCATTCTTTTGTTCTTCTATCTGTGGAATTTTCATTTTCCTGTCTTCTGAGTCACTGATTCTTTCTTCTGCCTGTTCAAATCTGCTGTTGAATGCCTCTAGTGTATTTTAATCTCTTCTCTTGTGCTTTTCATTCCCATAAGTTATTATTTCTTTTCATACTTTCAAATTCTTCTTTATGCTCACACATTGTTTTCTTAATATCCTTTATCTCTTTAGCCATATTTTCCTTCATCTCCTTGAATTGACTTAGGAAGTTTGTTTGGACATCTTTGATTAGATGATTTGAATTCTGTGTCTCCCCTGGGTTCTTAAATTGTTCTTTAGACTGGGTTATATATTCCTGTTTCTTAGTAAGCTTATAATTTTTGCTGATGTCTAGGCATCTGATTTTCTTGATGAGTTTACCTGGAAGGTCAGTTTCTCTCTCTTGCCTAGGGTTTCATTGTTGATTGGCTTTGTGTTCAGGCTCTTCTTTTGCATGTAGTTAATCTTATTCTAGACCTTTAGAATTGCCTGCATTTGATCAGATTTTTTTCAGGTCTTCATCTGATTCTTGCTCTGTGTATGTGGTATGGTTTTTAAGACTGCACTATTTGTACAACTGTTTCATCCTCAGGGGAAAGTTTCCATTCCTTTGTACCTTCTCCAGGAATCTGTTAGGTTTGTTTTTGTTTTGCCTCTTTAGTTTAATTTTGCTTTGTCTAACTCTCCTTTCATTGCCTCTAGCTACTTTTGCCTAGAGGGCAAATTCTGGGAGGAGGGTCACCTCAGAGAGGACTTTTCCAAGTCAGTATTTCCTAGCCAAAACAGGGACAGGGACCCACAAAGGGGACGCAGACTAGTTCCAGTGAGCCCTGGGGAGAGGGTCAGGATGTGGGGGGTCAGAAACAGGAACTATAAGTCAGGCCCAACCACAACAGAAACAGGAGCTATAAACCAGGCCCCAACACAATGACAGGTCCCCAAAACAACTAGGGCGGAAAGTTCCCAAAAGTTAAAACTGACTCAACTTACCAAAAACAATAAAACAAAGGGAAGGAAACAGAAGGAACAGGATGTCGTTTGGCATGAGCTAACAGCATATTTCTGCTTCTGTGGTCAAGCTTGCTTGCACTCAGCTATGAACTAGGATGTGGTTTTAGCCTTTATAAGCTAACTCTGAGAATCTATCGGGGCTGCTCTCTGAATCTCTTCTCAGAGGTTTCTGAGGCAGTCGCCAGCCGGCTAATAAAGACTCCCAATTGGCTTGCAATTTAAATTGCGTGTTCTGTCTTTCAGTGTGCCCCACAACATTTGGAGGCCCCAGCGAGATCTCCCCTAACGGGACATCTAGTGACCACAGGTCCTGGGAATCACCCTGGGGACCAGATCTAGCCTAGAGGAAGCCCTCGGAGAGACGTTCCTCCGCCCCAGGCAAGGACCAGGGACTGGGCCGGTGCCACAGGACCCTCCAAATTGTGCAAACATCTGGTGGAGTTGTCTCTTTCTGGAAATCTCACCGGTGAGTATAGGTTTGTTACTGGATCCAGTTGGGGACCTCTGGAAGGCTGGACACAGCACTACTTCCGAGGTCAGGTCCCGGAGCAAGACGTTGTCCAGGGCTTCCTGTTAGAAATCATTTAAAGAAAGGGTTTTGTGTGTCTTGGTTTAGTCTGTCCCTTCTCTCAAGTGTTGGTCTTGTTGCATTCTGTGTTGTTCTTGTTGTTGTTGCTACAGGTCAATCAAGCTCGTCTATCTGTACTCCCCTCCAATGCTTTTTAAAAATTTTTTCAGGAATTTCAGCGGAAGGCCAGAGACTATGGAGCCCCTATAAACGCCTTTGATTTGGAAAAATTCTGCTCACGAGAATGGCCAACTTTTGGTTCTGGGTGGCCTTCTGAGGGAACCACAGATCTGCCTATTGCTTATAAAGTCCAAAGGGTAATTTTTGGTAGTTCAGGCCACCCTGACCAAATCCCCTATATTTTAATTTGGATTGAAATTTTAACAGAAAAACCCAGGTGGTTACGGTCCTGCCTGGAGCCCCCAAAAGAAAGACCTCCCAGAGCCAAAACGGCCCTCCTAATAAAAACTTCGCAAAAGGAAAAGACCAATGGAATCTCAATATTAACAGAGCCATCAGAGGACCCTCTCTTGACGGATCCTCCCCCATATCCAACGGCCCCTCCACCCCATCTGGGACCAGAGTGGGGAGACGGCCAAGAGATGACAGTTAGTCCCTCTAGTAGCCGGGAGGTGACCTTCAGCCCACCCCATACCAGAAGTGGCTCTGCTTATCACCCTTGTTCTGGTTCACAATCACCGGATTCTTCCAGAGCTCCAATATTACCCTTAAGACAGGCTGGCCCTGCCTTGGGGGACGACTGCCCGCCTTTCATGGTCTATGTCCCCTTTTCCTCCAGTGACCTGTATAACTGGAAAAACCAGAATCCCTCTTTCTCTGAAAAGCCCCAAGGGCTCATCTCTCTCTTGGAGATTGTCTTTTTTACCCACCAGCCCACCTGTGATGACTGCCAACAGCTCCTCCAGGCCCTCTTCACCTCCAAGGAACGAGACTGAATCAGGAGAGAAGTGAGGAAGTTAATTCTTGGACCTGACGGACAACTGACCTCTGAACCAACCCGACTGGAGACTGTGTTCCCCTCCACCCGTCCTGGATGGGACCCCAACACTGATAGAGGTAAGGAGGCTCTCGATCGGTATTGCCAGACTCTGCTCCAGGAAATACGAGCAGCAGCCAAGAAACCGACCAACTTGTCTTGGGTAAGCGAAACCATACAAAAGCCGGATGAATCTCCAGCCGCTTTCCTCAAGCACCTCCTTGAGGCATACTGCTTGTAAACCCCTATAGATCCAGAGGTGCCCGAAAATAGGCAGACCATAAATATAGCATTTGTCACCCAGTCGGCCCCAGATACAAGAAAAAAATTACAGAAATTAGAAGAATTTGAGGGTAAAGTGCTGTCCAAACTGGTAGAGATTGCCCAAAGAACTTTTAATAACAGAGACGACCCCGGGACCATGCAGTCCAAAAAAATAGCCAAAATTTTGGTATCTGCAATGGTTGAACAGGAGAAACAAAAGGGTAGATGGGGAACCATTGAAAGAAGGAGGAGGACCAAGGGAAAAGGTTGGGCCTAGGTGTGAATCAATGCGCCTACTGCAAAGAGACTGGACATTGGAAAAATGAATGCCCTAAAAGAGGACTAAAAGGACTGAAACTGGCCCCCATCCTAGTTGAAGAGACAGATTGACGGGGCCAAGCCCCCAGGAGCCCAAGGTCACATTAGAAATTGGGGACAAGCCTATAAAATTTCTTGTGAATTCTGGAGTGATCTTCTCCATCCTCCAGCAAGCAGAAGGGCCCATATCTAAGGGAAAAAATCCCCATACAGGGAGCAATGGGAAAAACAAAGTCCTATCCATGGACAAAGACTAGGATCACTAACCTTGGGGAAGGGACTGTCACCCACTCATTTCTTGTAATGACAGAATGTCCATACCCCCTCTTGGGAAGAGATCTTCTCCAGAAATTACAAGCCATCATCTCTTTCAAAAACAATTCAGCTGAGCTCTCCTTCAATACAAATCCCTCAGCAATCCTTCTCACTTGTCCCTTATCGGAAGAGTATTTACTTACTACAGAGGTGGTGCTGCCGGCCCCAAGCCCATATTTGTGGGAATTTAAAGAAAAAATATCAGGAGTATGGGCAGAAACTAACCTACCAGGATTAGCCACCCACGGGCCCCCCATTGTTGTCCAGCTAACTAGCACTGCCACCCCAATCAGAGTCCAACAATACCCAATAAGGTTTAAGGCTAAGAAAGGCATCGCAGTCCATATCAAAAGGCTCCTGGAGGCAGGTATTCTAGTCCCCTGCCATTCGGCCTGGAACACCCCCCTTCTCCCAGTCCAAAAACACGGGACTGATGATTTCCGGCCAGTGCAAGATCTCCGAGAAGTAAATAAAAGAATTGAAACCATCCACCCTACCGTGCCTAATCCATATACACTCTTGAGCCTGTTACCTCCCAGCCAGCAGTTCTACACCGTTTTGGACTTAAAGGATGCCTTCTTTTCACTTCCCCTGGCCATGGTAAGTCAACCTATCTTTGCTTCTGAATGGACTGACCCAGAAGGGGTGTTCTCTGGACAACTAACCTGGACTCGGCTGCCACAGGGTTTCAAAAACTCCCCCACCCTGTTCGATGAAGCCTTAAGTCAGGATCTGGCTCGTTATAGACAAAAGCATCCAGAGATAACCCTCTTACAATACGTAGATGACCTCCTACTGGTAGCTAGTAACCTGTCAGATTGTAAAAAGGCAACCAAAAACTTGTTACAGGAGTTAGCTCAGCCTGGCTATCGGGTCTCGGCCAAAAAGGCCCAACTCTGCACTTGTTCAGCAACATACTTAGGGTATGAATTAGAAGGGGGGAAATGAGCCCTGTCTTCTAATCGAATTGCTATCCTAAAATACCACAACCAAAAACAAAAAGGCAGGTGTGTGAGTTCTTAGGAGCAGTTGGATAATGCTGGCTCTGGATTCTCGGATTTGCAGAAATAGCCAGACCTTTGTACATTAGCACAGGGGGAAAGGAGGAAGCCCTAACATGGACGGAGACTGAGCACAAAGCTTTCAAAACACTAAAACAAGCGCTTGTGAGCGCTCCTGCCTTAACCTTGCCAGACCTTTCCAAACCTTTTCAGCTACACGTTGCTGAAACCCAAGGAATAGCAAAAGGAGTCCTCACTCAGACGCTAGGACTGTGGAAAAGACCGGTTGCCTACCTGTCTAAAAGACTAGACTATGTGGCAGCCGGGTGGCCAAGCTGCCTCTGAGCCATTGCTACCATGGCAATTTTAGTGAAAGAAGCATCTAAATTAACTCTGGGACAGGACTTACACATAGTGGCCCCACATTCAGTAGAAACATTACTAAGGAGCCCGCCTGAGAGATGGCTCTCAAATGCCCGGATAACCCAATATCAGGTACTGCTACTGGATCCCCCAAGAATCCATTTCTTAAAAACAGCGGCTCTTAACCCCGCCACCTTGCTTCCGGATGATGACCTGTCTGAGCCCATCCATGACTGTCACGAGATTTTGGAATCTCTCACGAACCTGAGAGCTGATCTCACCGACACCCCCTGACCAGATCCTGATGAAGAATTATATACAGACGGAAGCAGTTACGTCTTGGAGGGTATCAGGTATGTGGGGGCAGCAGTGGTGACTGTGGACCAGGTCATCTGGGCTCAGGCTCTAGGACATGGGACTTCAGCCCAGAAGGCTGAGCTGATAGCTCTGACCCAAGCCCTAAGGTGGGGAAAGGGGAAGGTAGCTAACATCTACACGGACAGCAGGTACGCCTTCGCAACTGCACATGTCCATGGGGCACTATATCAGGAACAAGGCCTTTTGACATTGGGAGGAAAGGAAATAAAAAATGTACCAGAAATACTCACCTTGCTGGAGGCTATCTGGTTGCCAAAAAGGGCAGCCATTATACATTGCAAAGGACATTAGACTGTTGAAACTCAAATTACCAGAGGAAATGCCCTGGCTGACAAAACAGCAAAAGAGGTTGCCCAAAAAACAGTGGGGACGTTGCAGATGCTTCTTGTACTGCCGGGGCAAGTATTGCCAAGCCCTCCAAAATATACCGGGGAAGAGATTAAACTGGGCAAGACCCTGGGCACTAAAACAGATCCGGATGGTTGGAAAATTCTCCTGGATGGGAGAATCCTAGTACTGGAGCAGCTGGGGAAAAATTTAGTTACCCAGGTTCACCAAAGTACACACCTGGGCAGCATGAAACTAACTGAAGCCTTACAGAGAGATTATTACATCCCTCAATTGCAGCAACAAGCCCGGCAGGTGTCATCCAGATGTCACATCTGTGCCCAAGTAAATTCCGGCCGAGGGAAAGAAATACCTCAAGGAACCAGGATGAGGGGACAAGCCCCAGGAGAGCAGTGGGAAGTAGACTTCATGGAAATATTACCTGGCCTGTATGGATACAAATACCTGTTAGTCTTCGTCAACACCTTCTCTGGATGGACTGAGGCATTTCCTACCAGAACCGAGACAGCACAAATAGCAGTAAAAAAACTAGTTTCCGAAATTGTCCCCCGATTTGGCCTCCTGACTACAATGGGGTCCAACAATGGGCCGGTGTTTATCGCCCAGATTACTCAATTATTAGCAAAAATATTAAATATCAAATGGAGGTTACATTGTATTTATAGGCCACAGAGTTCAGGGCAGGTTGAGTGAATGAATTGAACAATCAAAGAAACTTTGAATAAACTAAAGCTCGAGACTGGCAAAAACTGGGTGAGTCTCCTTCCATTTACCCTCCTAAGGACTAGATGTACTCCCTATGTTAAGGGAATTACTCCATATGAAATCATGTTTGGGCGACCACCCCTGCTAATTCCTAAGTTGGGAGAGGAAAAAAATGGCTGAATTAAATAACCATTTTCTTCTAAAATCATTACTGGCTTTGCAGTCTGCCACTCAGCGAACTCAGGAGCTGGTAAAGGCTGCCCACCCGGGACCAACAAATCCTGCCCCTAAAATAGATCTATTTCAGGTTGCAGCCTGGAGACCTAGTCTGGATAAAGAAACTTCAGCTAGCCACCTTGGAGGCCCGGTGGACGGGACCCCTGCCAGTGATCCTCTCAACCCTGATGGCAGTGAAAGTTGCGGGAAAATGGCACTGGATTCATCACGCCCAGATCAAAAAGGCAGCCCCAGACCAGTCCCCCCAAAAATGGACCATCCAGTGAACCGAAGATCCTCTAAAGATAAGACTCTCCAGAAATCCCTCTGGGTCCTCCTGATAACCCTGATGGGGGTCGCAAGTAAGAGCCCTCACCAGGTTATGAACTATACCTGGGAACTCACTAGAACAGTAGATGGGATCGTGGTTGCTAAGACCACCACTCCGTCCCAGCTGATTCTCCAATTTGACTTCTGTCGATTGTTTGGGAATCAATGGAATTCTTACCAGGGAAGTCAGAGGATGGGGAGGCATCTCCAGGGGGAGGGCCAACTGTTATTCGAAAATATGGGTGTGGCACTCTCTCCCACGAAAGGGGTTTACAGCATATTGACCATTATGCCTGTCCCGAAGAGGGAAGTCCAGAGTGTCAGGGGGAAGACGAGTACTGTTGCGCCAAATGGGGTTGTGAGACACTCGCAAAATGGACTACCCAAGACCCGTTCATAGACTTAACAAGGGCCCTGACCCCCAATCCCAACAGTTGCACCCAAGGTGCTTGTAATCCAGCTGTTATTACAGTCCATTCTTGGCATACCCAAGTCTGGGATAGTGGAAGAACTTGGGGATTTAGACTGTATGTCACGGGTTATGAAATGGTGCTAGTTTTACAATCCAGAGATTCCTCCCCCGTTTGCCAGAAAATCCCATAGGACCTAATCGGGCTCTCAACCCTGGCATAAAACTGGTACAGCCCCCCAGATCCAGGATCCCATCTCTGGCAGACCCTAGCACAAAGGCTACCCCAAGCCCCCAAATAAACTCCTCTTCAGCTCCCAGAAAACCCCTGCTAGACATGTTAAATTCTGTCTTCCAGTTCATAAATCAAACCAATCCATTTATTACTGAAGATTGTTGGCTTTGCCTAAATCCTGAACCCCCTTATTATATTGGGATAGGAGCTAATGTTTCCCTAGGTCTCGCAGAAACTCAAATTAGAAACCGCTCAGCACAGGAAGCACAAAACCAGCATCTATGCAAATGGGGACAGGAAACAAAATTCATTCTAGGAGATCTCCAAGGCCAGGGAACCTGTATCTATTCCAAAGATTTTAATCTAGCAAAATTCCCCTACAGTAGCTCTTGCGGTCTCCTTATATCTCTAGAGGACATTTTGACGTCAACCCCAGAAGGATGGGACCGCCTCCTTGTAGCCCCCGACAGTACTTCGTTTGCCTGTACATCTGGCATTACCCCCTGTATAACTCCCCCAGTTATGGCTGTTGAGAGGGAGTTCTGTGTTTTAGTTTATCTCCCAAGTATATTATTATTTTGGGGAAGGAGGTAGGGGGCATTTAAAAATCACTCACTGAGCTAAGCGAGCCCCAATCTTGGTACCCCTTCTTATTGGGCTGGGCATTGCAGGATCAACTGCAATAGGAACTTCAGCCCTCATCACCGGGGACCAAAAATTTTAAAACCCTTAGCAAACAAGTTGATCTAGATCTTAGTGAATTCGAAAGCTCCGTTAGTCAATTAGAAAATTCCTTGGATTCGCTAGCTGAGGTCATCCTTCAAAATCGTAAGGGTTTAGACCTCCTATTTCTAAAGCAAGGGGGATTATGCATGGCTCTCGGGGAAGTCTGCTGTTTCTACGCCAACCACTCTGGAATGATTAGAAATATTATATCTCTAGTCAGTAGCAGGTTACGAGAGCGGGAAGAACACCAAAAAAGTGAAAGCAACTGGTATGAAAATTTATTTTCCTGGTCCCCATGGTTAACCACGCTCTTGTCCGCCGTAGCAGGGCCCCTAATTCTTATATTGCTAAGCCTAATATTTGGACCCTGTGTAGTCAACTGTATAACCTCATCGGTACAAAAAAAAGATACAAGCTGTCAAACTATTAGTCCTCAGAACCCAATATCACCAGATTTATAATCAAAATGAAGAAACAATGATTGATTCTCTCAAAAAAACCAGTGGGGAATGTGGGGGGTCAGAAACAGGAACTATAAATCAGGCCCAACCACAACAGAAACAGGAGCTATAAATCAGGCCCCAACACAATGACAGGTCCCCAAAACAACTAGGGCGGAAAGTTCCCAAAAGTTAAAACTCACTCAATTTACCAAAAACAATAAAACAAAGGGAAGGAAACAGAAGGAACAGGATGTAGTTTGGCATGAGCTAACAGCATTTTTCTGCTTCTGTGGTCAAGCTTGCTTGCTCTCAGCTATGAACTAGGATGTGGTTTTAGCCTTTATAAGCTAACTCTAACAATCTATTGGGGCTGCTCTCTGAATCTCTTCTAAGGGGGTTCTGAGGCAGTCGCCGGCCGGCTAATAAAGACTCCCAATTGGCTTGCAATTTAAATTGTGTGGTCTCTCTTTCGGTGCGCCCCACAAGGAAAGATATCCAAAATCCTATTTGACGGTTCCCCATAGCTGTGCTTTCCCGGCCTGCTTACATAAGCTGTTCTTCAGTAAACTTTTCCCTGCAATCTTAAGTAGGCCCTGCATCTCTGAACTTCCATCACCTTCACCTTTGTTGGGGGCAGGACTGAAACAATGGCCGGGTGGTCCCTGTCCGGGGTGGGCTAAAACCACACCTCAAAGGGAGGACCCAGGGATCACAATTTGCCAATCAAAAGCTGTGATCAGTACTTGACTGTGCCCTGCCCTGTTTGGGGGGAGTAAGGCTTCCATGTCCCTCACCATCCACAGCAGCCAGCCAGGAACCAGACAGGAGGTGGCAAGTCTTGAGAGTGGGGGGGTGGGCAGCAGCAGTCATTTCTGAACACTTTACTCAGTTCTTTACTGTGATGTCTCAGCCTCTTCATCCTGCTCTTTCCCAGATGCTGTACAGTATTCCCCTGGCCTCCAGGGCCCTAGAACAGTTGTTTTAGACAGTTTCTGTTTGTCTACTAGCTGCTTTTGGAGAAGGATTGAGTACTGTAGCTTCCCACTCTGCCATCTTCCCTGCGAGTCCCAGTTGAGGTTTTCACATAAAAACTGAGAAAACAATTACTTCTAATAGTTATGCTAATACAAGAGAAAGTGCTGAGTTTCTGAAACACAGTAATTCCAATCTTCCCTTGGGACATGGGTGGTAGTGTTATGATCCTCAATTAAAAAGCTTACCGATAAGGAAAATAGAGACCAGGGAATATCAAGAACACTATTGAGGCTTGTAAGGGAAAAGGAAGCTAAGAAAAAGATGGAGTGATTTCTCAGTTGTAACACATTCTGTGAAATATCAAAAATCTCCCAGTACCTTTCATATAACATGAAAAACAAAGCTTTTTTGTCCATGAATGAGCTAATCCAACAGTCATTCACATAATTCCTATCCTTTTCAGGGAGAATAGCAATCAAGAAACTACAAGACAGAAAAGGCATGAAATCTCACCTTTTCATCATCGTCGGTGAATGGAGCACCTTCAGGAATTTTATTTATTGCTTGGGCCACACCGATAATCTCACCATCGCTGCTCCGGATAGGCATGCACAATAGTGATTTTGTTTTGTATCCAGTTAGCTTGTCAATTTCATCATTGAATCTTCGATCCTAAAAGTAAGGCAGAGAAAGTATTAACTGCATGTGCATCCTCTTTAGGGAGAAGAGAGAAGTGTATTTCTGCATATGATACCTTATCACTGGGAACTTTGCCCCACTGATTTTTAATCACAATAACAGATTCAATTTCATGCTGAACTCACCAAAGGAACATAAAAGATAATAAATAACCACTATAGGTCTTCATAGTGGTAAATGAAGATGAAGATTTTAAACCTGGCTACAACAACATATCAAAATTGGCAAAGGGGCAAGTGTTTTAAGGGAACCCCACATTATGCTCTTTATTAAAATCTGTTATTTCAAAAATCAACTAGCTATGAAATGTTTTATAGGGAAAATACATAAAAATATATTAAAACTCTATGAAAAATACACAGAAAAGCACTATCTTATTTCTAGTTAAGATGACCCTGTGAGAAAAGAATCCAGAGTGATACTTCAAAAACACTCTAAAAAAAAAAGCAGGGTGGAGGATGTAAAGCTTCCTTATAGAATGCCTGCTAATAAATGTAGAAGAAATGATAGAATTAGAATCTCTATTTTGCAACCACCAATATAATACTACATGCAAGCAAGGACCATCAATGGATGCCGATATCACTAAGTGAAAGTTTATTTTTAAACAGGATGTTCACAGTCTCAAAATATCACCCCTCCAAAACTCCTTATTAATTACAAAGGAGAAAATGCATCTTTACAAAAAGAGTTCTAGTGGACACTCCCTTAAAAAAGTAATCAAACTTAGCATCATTATTAATGAGGCAAAATAACATCATATATCTCCTAATGTGGTACAACATCACCAATGGGCTATTCTTGTCAAATGTGCGCTGTAAATCTAATCATTCTTGGGGAAAGAAATACAGATTATTGCTCACTCTATCAGAAGACTGACGAGCAGACTTCAAAAATGTCAACGCCACGAGCAAGAAAAGTAAAAATAAAATAAAGCCACAGTGCTGTGCTAGTTTAAAGAAGACTTAAGAAACCTGAACAACAAACAAAAATGTCTCATTCTTCACTGGAAACTGTTTACAAAACTATAAACCCACAATGGACATTTTTAGGGACAACTGGAAAGAGCTGAACATGGACTTTATGTTAGATAATATCATTATATCGATATAGACTTTCTTGGGTGTGGTAGTGGTATTATAATTATGTAGAAGAATGTCCTTGTTTTTCAGCTATTTATACGAGAGTATTTGGGATTGAAATGTCAATATACCTTGAACTTATTTTCAAATGGCAAAGAAAGAGAGAGAGACAGGAAGGAAGGAAGGAAGGAAGGAAGGAAGGAAGGAAGGAAGGAAGGAAGGAAGGAAGGAAGGAAGGAAGGAAGGAAGGAAAGGAGGAAGGGAGAGAGGAAGGGATGGAGGGGAAAGGAAAGGGAAGAGAAGGGAATGGAAAGAAAGGGTAGGGAAGGGAAGAGAAGGAAAATATGGTTTCTAGGATGGCTTATGTTATGTACCCTAAATTTAGACAAGTTCATGGACTTAATCCAAATTACTATGGGTATGAACCCATTGTTAATAGGATCTCTTGAAGATGCTATCTTTAGTTAAGGCATGAACCAACTGAATGTGGTTGGGTCTTAAGTACTGGAATCCATTATAAGGAGAAGAAACTCAATAATAGTGAGAGAAAGCTAAGGGAAGGAGCCAGAAGCCGAAAGTCAACAGAACCCAGAAGAGAAAAGAGAAGACATTACCATGTAACAGGAAAGCCAAGGAACCCAAGGATTGCCACCCCTTGAAAGGCATCAAAAATGCTACCAGCAGGCCTGTTGGGACAGCCCTCACTTCAGCTGATGGCACCTGCACAGTATAAGCCAGTTGGGGTGGTTGGGGTAGTTGGAGGGTAAGTGGGATCTGGGGCAGGTGTTGACTCTTGATTTACTGTCCCCTAGTGGCACCAAGACATCATGCCAATCAGCAGTACCAGGAAGATACGGACTTCAGAGCATGTCTTTGAGTGATCACCAGGGGAAACTGTTACAACAGCTGAAATGCAGAAATACTCAAACCATATGAACCCAAACGTGGATGGAGTTGATGTATTGGACATTCATATGGATCCCCTGGAAAGTTGCACAGTCACAGACCTCTTGGAACAGAGTGGGGACTGCCTTCCATTTTGAAATCTCTTACTGGTGCAGCAAGAACCAAAGCACAGGGCCACGGTGACTCAGCACCCGGTGCCTGCCCATGTTAAAAAAAAAAAAAAAAGAACCAAAGCATATGTGCAAGAACATTCAGACGTTGATTCTGTAGAGAGAACAATGGAACTTAAATCTACTAATATTTCATTTACAAATACAGTTTCAGAAGGTGAGAGACATATAAAAACCACATTCCCAAGACACAGAAAAAAACTGTTTTGATTCAAGAAGCTATAATAATTGTGAAAAGAGTCAACTTCATAGTTACCTGGAAGGACTCATGTCAGGTACAATTTCTTCAAATGCTAATAAAGGCTGAGAAGCAATGGAATGGGTATACATGAATTAAATGTCAAGACTGAAGAATTGACAGCTTCAGCAAGATGAAGCATAAGGACACTGATGGCAGCGGCAGCACTTGGAGAGAAATGATCATGAAAATTGGTGGACAACATCAGATCCCCAGGGTCTTTCCAAGTTGGAAGTATATTTATTTGTTTTTTTCTTAAATTCAAGCATATTTTGTAATAAGCTAGGGAAAGTACGTGTGACTTTTGATGAAATAAAGAGATGCAGGGCTTCTAAGTAAAAGAGATCATCCGAAATTTGTGTTATTTGAAATGACCATCTAATTTTAAGGGTTCCAGAATTTATGTTAAATTTTACAATTTTTGAAAAAGTACTTTGCAGTTGGTATTGGCATATTGAATCACCTTAAGGTAGAATTTTAAAGCTTTTCTTGCACTGGAATTCTCCCTGGCTTTGGACCAATCCCAGTACCAAGCAGAACCACCTTTTTATAAACACACACAATTGCCCTACTGGAATAACTTCAATAGCTTACATGAAGGAATTCACTTTAAAAGGAGAAATTGTAACTTTTAAAACCATATTAATTTGTATAAAAAATTTGCTCTGCTCTAAACCACCATTAAAACCAAAGCACTGGGCAGGCCACTGTGGCTCAGCAGGCAGAGTTCTTGCCTGGCATGCCAGAGACCTGGGTTCGATTCCCGGTGCCTGCCCATACAAAACAACAACAAAAAAAAAAACAAAAAAAAAACATAGCACTGGGTGCACGGGTGGTTCAATGGCAGAATGCTGGCCTTCCATGCAGGAGATTCCTGGACCATGCACCCACACCACCAAAAACATAAAACAAACCATAGTGTTTAAATTTGGTGCTTAAATGATATTTTTGGAGTGAAAATTATCACTAAAATAACATGACTCCTATAAAAATTCAATTTTATTGTATTTTAGAAGTACAGTATTGATTTGTTAAAGTTTTGTAACTTAGTAAAGGCATTACCTTCCTTGGATTTGTACTTCTAAAAATCTTAATGATTTAGTATGTTTTACTATTGGCTGGTTATGTTAACTGAGAAAATAAAGTCATTACCTGAATTCTTCTGCAGCACTCTAAATGTAAGCAGAAGAACAGCTGTTCATATCTTTTAGCATTTCACATTTGCCTAACAAAAATTACCATGTGTCAAAAATCATGGTTCTGCACCATAAGTACTTGGAACCTTGGGTAGGACATGAGATTTTGTCAGTTTGTCCAGAGTGATGCCCTGATGAATCCCAGAGTGATTTGATCAGTGAGTGGAAAAGTATTTGCCAAGTCCCCTTCGGGGAATGGTGAGAATGGGGAGAAATTCAACTTCCCCAAATTGAATTCTTGATATTCTCACAAGCAGTGTGGACAACCAAAGCTATAGGCCGAGCTCTCAGCCTTGGGGGATGTTCATATGAAACTTAACCCCACAAAGAATACATCAAGCCTACTTAAAATTTAGGCCTAAGAGTCACCCCCAAGAGAGCCTCTTTTGTTGTTCAGATGTGGCCTCTCTCTCCAGCCAACACAACAAGCAAACTCACTACCCTCCCCCTGTCTATGTGGGACATGACTCCCAGGGGTGAGGACCTTCCTGGCAACGTGGGACAGAAATCCTAGAATGAGCTGAGACTCAGCATCAAGGGATTGAGAAAACCTTCTCAAACAAAAGGGGGAAGAGTGAAATGAGACAAAGTGTCAATGGCTGAGAGATTCCAAACAGAGTGGAGAGGTTATCCTGGAGGTTATTCTTATGCATTAAGTAGATATCACCTTGTTATTCAAGATGTAATGGAGAGGCTGGAGGGAACTGCCTGAAAATGTAGAGCTGTGTTCCAGTAGCCATGTACTTGATGATGATTGAATAATGATATAGCTTTCACAATGTGACTGTGTGATTGTGAAAACCTTGTGTCTGATGCTCCTTTTATCTACCTTGTCAACAGATGAGTAGAACATATGGAATAGAAATAAATAATAGGGGGAACAAATGTTAAAATAAATTTAGTTTGAAATGCTAGTGATCAATGAAAGCGAGGGGTAAGGGGTATGGTATGTATAATCGTTTTTTTTCTGTTTTGGTTTTATTTCTTTTTCTGTTTTGGTTTTATTTCTTTTTCTAAATTGATGTAAATGTTCTAAGAAATGATGAATATGCAACTAAGTGATGATATAGTGAATTACTGATTATATATGTAGAACAGAATGATCACACGTTCACTAGTTGTTAATTTTTTTAAATTAATAAATAAACAAATTTAAAAAATTTTTTAAAAACCATGGTTCTGTAATCTCTAAAGCATATGTCAGGTTATTTGAATATATAATTACTTTTTTTAAGCAATTATGACCACAAAACATCTTTTTTATATGAAGAGCTGGACATTATCTGAAATTACTCAAATTATGCCTTGATCTGAGGCATAAATCCTAGGTAGCTAATGTTTTTAATAATATGGTGCCACTAAAGGCCATGGGGGTTGTGGAGAAGATAAAAGAATAAAAGAAAAAAAAAAGGATCGACCTAAACTAATCACTAAGTGAATTTCACTGCAGCTTTTGTTTGTAGGAAATTCGTATTTGGGATGTCAGTGGGCAGCTGCAAACTGAAAAACCATTCAGTAAATGTATTTTGTTTTATTTTTTGTAGCAGATTATTATCAATCACCAAATAATATCTTTAGTACTTATTTGTAGCATACAGAATATTTTTGTTAAAAGGCAACTGGTTCTTGCCTGTATTTTATAATTCTTTGTGTACAAGTGACAAACATCCAGCCAGGCTTCTTATAAAAGAGACCAGTTAATGTCTGTATATAAACCAGAGAAACAGTATAACTATTTTAAAATCAGTGTTTTTTCTACTTAGAATACATTTAGCTTAAGACTTCTTAGGACATTTGTTAAAGCATATTAAATCCAATAAGTTTTCTGATTCCTTTTTGTAACCAGAGATGGCTTTTGCAACTGAAATAACATTTCTGCTCAACACCATTGCTAAATTTTGATATTTGGTAAAAAGTGGCCTTGCATAATTCCTGTAAATTATACTTGTTCTGAGAAAAGTGTAATGCCCTAATGATAAAAGATTTCTAAAGGAAAGAAAGAATGCTACCAACCTGGGAAGAAACAAGCCCTCTAACCTCTGAAACCCTGAA
This sequence comes from Myrmecophaga tridactyla, assembly GCA_004026745.1. Taxonomy (NCBI): domain Eukaryota; kingdom Metazoa; phylum Chordata; class Mammalia; order Pilosa; family Myrmecophagidae; genus Myrmecophaga; species Myrmecophaga tridactyla. The sequence continues at coordinate 92,694 of PVIY010001420.1, read as the reverse complement.
CCAATAAATTCCTGTTGTTAAGCTAACCCATTGTGTGGTGTCTGCCATAACAGCCAGGAAACTAAGACAGCTCCTGTGAGGATAACAGGGACTAAAATTGCTCCAAGGAGGAGAATAAACTGGGTACAGCTCACAGCCTCAAGCCAGGGGTTAGAATGAGGCTTCTCCCACTGCCCTCCCTGCCCCCTTGTTAAGGAGGCTTAAAAACAAAACAAGTCACTGCTGCCTAGACCATCCATGATACGGGGCAATGAATTTTATCCAGCTAAGGGTAGAGGAAGGATGATGGCTGAAAAAGTGATAGATAGCCTCAAGATCAAAAGCAGTAGCTGGTCTCCTGCTGGTTTTCTGACTAGGTCTATGATATTTCCGACATCACCAGAGGGCGAGAGTCCCTGAACACCTTTGTAAATTCTGGTTCTCGTCTCAGAACCCATGAGGACCACTCTAAAACCCTTAGCTGAGGAAGAGAGAGCACAGAAGTAGAGAGAGATACTGAAATCCAAACAAAAGCAAATCTCTTGCTCAAGATGAGCTTGCAACCAAATGCTTACAAAAGCACTAATTTACATTAATTTTAAAAAGTAATTTACTGAAGAACAACTATGTGTGAGGACATGGGCTATGAGATACAGCAGGAAGCAAAAGAGGCATCATCCCTGCCTTCATGGAACTTGCAATCTAGTAGGTGCAGCAGACAACATAAAAATGTATAACTATATCTTGTGGTAAGTGATACCAAGGAACAGAACAAGTGCCATGAGAGAGACAAACAGGAGGGATGTATTTTAGGGGAGTCAAAGACACTCCCTCTGAAAACAGGACAAATAAGCAGATTCTTGAGTCATGGGTAGGAATTTTCTAGACAAAGAGTGGTGGGAAGAACTTTTCAGGAAGATGGAACAATGCATGAAGCAGGAAAAAAGCACAGCAAGTTCCAAGAACTTGAAGGTTGCTGTGGCTATAGAATAGGGAGCCAAAGGGAGAGTAGAAAAGGAAAATAAGGGACAGGCGATTGCCAAGTCTCTTAGGCCTAGAAAGGAATTCTGTTTAATCCTAAATGCAGTAGAAAATCATTGGAGATTTCTGAAACAGAAGAATGGCATAAATCACTTTCTAGTCCTTCATACTCTCTGAAATTATCTGATTAGAATTCAAGATCCAAGAGAGCTGAGATTTTGTCTTTCTTGTTTATTGTTGCAACCCAGTTTATTGCAGGTGTTCAATAAAATATTTTTGAATGGTAGTTTATATTTTTAAAAGACTTCACTGCAATTATGCAAAATATAGAAAGATGAAGGGGTCTTACAGACTCACACTTCACTCCTTGACATACACTTAGAGACACTTTTGCACATGTACGGGAGAGATATACAAATGTTCACTGCAACTGTGATTATAAAAGGAAAGAACTGGAAACTACCTAGAAGTTGACCAATAATAAAATGGATAAATAAATTATGATCTATTGATTCATCAGATTACAACAGCTTAATATAAACTAGTTACATATATCAACATGAACAAGTATCAAAAGCATAATTTTAAGTGAAATAATCAAGTCGCAGTCTGATACTATTTATATAATATTACCAGTATTTTAATACAATACTAATTTTTTTTGCATGGGCAGGCCCTGGGAATTGAACCCAGGTCTCCAGCTTGGCAGGCAAGAATTCTTGCCACTGAGCCACCGTTGCACTGCCCAATACTAAATACTTTTATGCATTCACAAATATGTAGCAAAAGTATAAAACCATGCACAGAAATAATGGATGCTAAATTAATATTAGTGTTACCTCTGGGGATGAGAGGAGTAAATGGCATCAGGGAGAAGTATACAGGTGATCTTCAACTCTAACAATAAAGTAATATTTCTTTAAAAAAAAACTACATGAAAGAAATATAGCATAACATTAAGATTTTATAAAGCTTGGTTGTATGCTGTCTAGATTTTTGAAACATTTTAATGAGAAAAATTAAGATAATTCTTAAAATATTAAGACTTTGTGGAGGATAATACAAAGTTAGAATAGAAAAGACCAGTTAGGAAGACATTTTAGTGGTCCAAGTGAGACATGAGCATGGTCTGGACTAAGACAAAACCAAAGGAGGTAAATAATAGATATGTTGGAGGTGGAATCTACAACACTTCCCAATGTGTTGGAAGAGAGGTAGGGCTGGAGAGAAGAAGGAACCCCTCATTTTAATTTGAGAAACTTTGTGAGTGGAAGTGCCATTTATTGGATGGGGAGATTGAAATGAATTTGAAATTTTGCATATGAAAAGAGTCAAGGAAGGTTGATGACAAATAAGTTTATAAAACAAAATCAATTATATCATTTGGTCTAACTTGGCAGTTCTCCACCCAGGCTGAGAGTTACCTATTTAGCTTTCCAAAACTACTAATGCCTGAGTCCCACCCCACCATAAACTGAATCAATCAATACCAGGCAATTGCATTTTTTCAAGTGCTCTTCAGGTGATTCTCACATGAATCCAGAGTTGAGAACCACTGTCCTAAATGACAAAGTGCTTATTCATTGATGGGGAAGGCCTTAAAATGAGAAGGAAAAAGGAGGAACCACATATTCTGGTGGTTGCATATTATGGTGAAGGACATGTTGGACTGGACTCAAAAATCTACTCTGGAGTACATGGGACATGCCTGTTCTTACCTTTGTGATAATCTGAGCCTCCTGAGAAAGGTCTTATCTGCTGAGGACCAATTCTGAGTGGTCAACACCAAGGCTATGCCAAAGTGTCCAAACCTCTATAGGAACAATAGATAATGGGATCCTTCACCATGACCAGGGATCATGAAAATGTCATAAATCCTCCACTTCATCCCCAACTCTTCACACCCATGGAATAACTTGAGGAGAGAAATAATTGTGTAGACATATATAATCATTAATAATCCTTTAATTTTAAAGCTGGAAAGATTAATTTTACTAAATCTTAATGGTTTTCAAAAATAATGCATGTTAAAGCATGCTTTTCCATGTCTTACATTATACTACTTAGAAAATAATTCTTACATTTAATGGGAGTCAGAAGAATTGATACAATTTCCCACCTTCTAACATATAATAATCTCTAAATTAATCTTCCAATTTAAAAAATCAAGAAAGCTGAGCTCAAAATTGAGACATAAACTAATTGTAAGAGATTAAAAAAAATAGGGAAATAAGTAAGCAAAGGAACATATTGCTCTGATGTTATATAAAGAAGGATGCTTTAATAACAGAAGATGTTTAAAAAAAATAGATTTCACTAGGCAAGTAATAACCACAAATGAGTGTAATAGTAGAGGAAACATAGAGCATTATAGAGCACACAGCAGGGGGCCACATCTATTATAAATTCAGAGAAAATCTCACAAAGAAAGTGAAACGTTTAAGCTGTTACCCAAAGGAACAATAGGAATTATCCAGAACAAAAGGAGAGAAGGGTAGGGAGAGGTGAGGAGAATATCCCAGGAAGATAGAATACTATTTCCAAAACCCTCAGGCAAGAAAGAACTTATCAATTTGAGTATTTGAAAGAAGGTGAATATGATTTTTAAGTGAAAGTTTTAGGAATTTAAACTTTATCATAAAAAGAAAAGGAGTTGCTAGACTGTTTTAAGTAGGTGGGTAGTAAGGATATGACTGATTGTTCCATTTAGAAAGGCCACAAAGTCTACATGTAAAGAGTGGATTGGAAGCAAGAGATTCAGCGAGAGATGAACCATCTCTGAACTGAAGTGGTATTTGGTAGCGGTGGTAGGAAATGGACTGAATTGCAAGACATTTAGGAAGTAGAATCAACAGAACTTGTTAATTAATTTGATGAAAAGTTATTAAAGTTAGACGAGTCAAAAATGACCCCACATCTCTGGTTAAGGTACCTGGGAGGGTGGTGCTGTGATTCACTGAGCGATAAACACTGGGAGGAACAGATTTTGAGGTAGGGAATATGAGTTCTGTTTTGGACAATGTGAATTTTAGGCAATTCACATGGTAGAGATGTCCATAAAAGCTCTTTGATACATTTTCGAAAATCTCAGGAAAAAGAACTTGAAATGGAAAGAAAATACTGTTTATGTAAGGATGTGGAGGACTCTGTTCAATAACTTTCAAGGTGAGGCCGTTCATGAGTTCACCATATTCCAGCAAAGCTTTATAGAAGGCCAGTTAAGGAGAAAATAGGGTCAATAAGAAGAAGGTAGAAACACTGGGCTTATTTGCTCCTGAAAATGAAAACTTGAAGAGGAGATAAACTATGTCTTTAGATATACAATGAAATATTATATGGAGAAGGGTGCCTACCTTTTATCCGCCTCCCTTAGAACAAAAGAATAAGAAATGATCTACAGTGAAGGAGATTTCTAATAAATTAAGTAAGGGATCCTTTAATAAGGTTGTTAAAATCTAGAATGAGTTTCTTATGATTGGGGTAGGCTCTTCTTGCTTCAAGTATTTTATGTGATAATATTTTTCCTATCTCAGATATTTTAAGTACAGCTGCTCACTTGAAGAGTACAGGGATCTACACAGTGCCTTCTATGCAGACCTGTTTTTTGCATGTGATACTCAGTCATGAGTTCAAACATTTTGAGGCCAACAGCATTTAAAATTTTCCGCAAAGAAACCAACCTGCACTTAGCATATATAGAATTGTAATTGGGTGCAAGATCTTACATTTGCAGGCTTATCTGAAAGTTCCTATGTTGAAGGTTGTTCCACAGAGCACACCCAGAAAATGGGTCCCACCCCAAGACCCCAAATTTACTAAGGTTTACAAAGAACTAACCTCTGAAGTCTGCACTTACAGGTCCCTGAGCAAAGAGCCATGTTCACTATGCTTGAGAATCTCCGCAAGCCTTAAAGAGTTTTACACGCACAAAAGAGGCCTCAAAACCCAAGGGAATTCATCCTCTTTTCTTTCCATTTTCTAGAAAAAACACTCAATCTCCTCAAGGTAGGAGTCAGAGTTCAGTATCTTATCCAAGACTCAGACTGTTGGCAAAGATGAGTCACCTAGGAGTTCTTTCTTCACCCTCTGTATTAAGGTGCCTATCCCCAACATGTAATAAAAACTTTCTGTGCATATTATTAAGCCAAGAACTATTCTTGACCACCATTTAACCTATAAATGTTTTTTTCAGCCACAATTCTCAGCTCCACCTAGAATCCTTCAAACCATGATTCTCCATATCTTCAAATTTGAGAACTGTCACATAATGACAATTATGTTTTTAGAACATAATGATATGGGATGAAGAAACACCTAATGACAAAAATCCTTATTAATCTCATGATAGTTTTAGACAAATTTGTATCTGAATTATTATATGTATACATTATAGAAAAAAGGTAATACAAGACATATATATATATGGTATTTCTTCAGTCTACAGAGGTTGCTAAGTGTACATAAGAATAGAACAGTAGGTGGCAATTCTCATTAGCATCGGAATTACTTGGGAGCTTTAGAAAACTACAGATGCCCTAGTCCATCTAAACCAATTAATCATAATAGGTGAAGGAGGAGGAGGGGCTTTGCAGGAAATCTTACTTCTGGCTGCTGGTCAGAAATGAGAAGGTCAGTTAATAAATCTAAGGCCTCTGGAGTCTGAAGAGAACAGATTATTAACCATTGCTTTAAAGTTTCAGGACTAGTTTGCATGTTAACTTTTGTTTAATTTTGTTGTTTTTCCATCTCCTTTGCCCCGAGGCTTAAAGGACAGGGCCTGCATACCTTTCCCGCCACTCCACTCCCTACCCTAAAGAAGGTTTAAAGACAGAGCTCAGTCCTACATTTCGTCTATATCCTCTTTCAAAGGATGAAACTTACAGAGTTGCAATGTAGAGAAGATAATGGAAACATAAAATATAATATGAATAAACCATGAAAACTCAAACTAATAAATTGTCAAACTCTCAACTTAAAAGGAAAATTGCTTTTATCAGTACACAAATTAATAATACTCATTTAATTCCAATTCATGAAAGCATCTCCTTACAATTATAACTTATCATTTGATGTCACTTATTTTTACAGAAAATGCTTAGAAGACTAAGCTCTTGAAAATTTTGATTAGTCTTTAATGATTTGAAATGTACTATTCTGCTTTTCTCCACAGAAAGAATAAGTAATTGTTCCGAATTGATGGAAGGCTTGAGATTATATTGCATAAAAACAAAGACACAACATATGGTAACTAAATAGCTAGTGCTTTTGGCTTCCTAATTTGATACTTGCTGAGAAAAAGTTAAAAATTATCATTATTGTTCTTAATATATATTCACAGACTGTTATTTTGCTCTACAGTAAACAAAAATCTTGTCTCTCAATTCTTTCACAAAGAACATGTAGAGTTCTGAGTAGTACAAAATATTACCAAAATTTTGGTAATATTACCCAGCTATGTATATTTTTCAAGCTCCTGGCCATTTTCACTCTTTTATGGACCTGAAGTGGTAAAATAGGTGGTAGAACAGTACGTACATACATCAGGTCAACTCTATTTGTTAAATGTTTAATGGGTATGCTTTCATGTAAGTCTTTCAAACTGAGTTAGTGGTTAGCAAATGTCATAAAATAATTTAATATGAGGTTTTGAAACAGTCTTTGTTAGCACCATCTTGCAAAGGGGAATTATCCCTCCTTTACTTGTATTACTAAAATCAAACTTTGCTGATGTTATTTCTCTGTTTTTCCTTCCTTAGTTGGCACTTTGCTTTGGTCCTGTCTTCTTGTTGTCATGATTATTATTATTTGCCTTTCTCAAAATAAATACAAACGAATCTCAAAGTAAAAGACATGGGAAAATAGAAGAACCACAGCAAAGCTGAAACCAAAGTTGCAAGCAAGGTGGTACAAAAGAAAATTAATTCTTAAATTGACTTCACAGATAGCATGAATGAATATTAGAGGTATATTGTAAGTGTGCAGATATGGTATAAGCCTGTAATTAAAATGTATGAGTAAAGGCCAGCATGGGTAGAGAGAGCTATGGGAAGGGTCAGCTAGCCAGAAGCATTCTTCTTTTCTGTCATTGGGGCTATCTAAGAACTGCAGTGAATAAGACAGACAAGACTGGAAACTGGAAACAGGAAGGCCAAGAAGTCTGTGAATATGGACAAGGGAAAGGTCAGCATGGACCTATGGATTAGATGCCAGACAAACAGTCAGAAACCAGGAAATACATAGAAAACAGAGGTCATGACAGTGATGAATGTAAATCCAGGTCCAGGTTAAGAGTATAGTTGAAATAATGACTCAGTGGAGACTTGGACATTTTCATTCTTTAAAACCTAACAAGAGGTGCATGGGTTCAGTGGTAGAATGCCTGCCTGCCATGGGGGGAGACCTAAGTTTGATTCCTGGCCCATGCACCAAAAAAAAAAAAACAACAAACAACAAACCACCTAACAAGGACAAACTCTAAAGGAAAGCCTTTTGCACTCTTCTCACTGTGGCTAATTTAGACCATCTGAAAAGTAACTCCAAAACATAACTGATTAGTAAGCAGCTATAATAGTCAGGTCCATAAGCTTTCCCACATTTATGGCAAAAACATAAATTCTAGTATTACTGTGTAAATGTCATACTTTATTACATATTTTATTTAAGTTCTATTGATAATATGCTAAAATTAGTTTCCATTTGATGAAAGTTTAACATTAAAAACTATAATTAAAATGCTAAGAAACTATTGTAAAATTAGAAAAATTGATAAAAGAGACTAGACAGCCACATATATGCATATGTATGCATGTTTAATTATGTTTAGTTAATCATAAAAGTAGCATTTGAATTCAATCCAATGAACAATTACATTGTTCATATAATTAAATATTGGAAAAATAAGTAAGATACCCAATTCACATCATACATACAAAATTCATTTCAAGCACAATAAGGAGTTGAATATATTCATTTCTTGATGAATTGCAAAAAATCTACACATTTCCTATTTAAATATGAAATAATAGGAGAAAATATTTCAGTTATTAATCATGAGTCAATAATATAAAAATGCATTTATTCCACATATTGCCACTTAGAAAAGTCAATGACCATCTACTGAAATGTTAGGTTTTTTTCCACTAAAGCTATAAACAAAGAAGCCAGTAAAAATTAAGAGTAACTGATTCCTTTTCTTCTATTTATTCTACTTAGGATGAAATTCTTACTAGAAGTGCAAATAGTAATGTTTTCACTAGACCAAATAATGGCACTATAAACAATAAACTAAATAATCATATACTTTACATTTTTTTTTCTAACATGGGCAGGCACGGGGAACCAAACCCAGGTCTCCGGCATGGCAGGCGAGAACTCTGCCTGCTAAGCCACCGTGGCCCGCCCAATAATCATATACTTTAATTGAAAATTATATTAAAATATTTTCATTTTTTAAATTAAATTTAAAAAGTTAGAAGTCAAAAATGAAATAATAAAATAATGGAAAAAATATAACTGCATATTTGTCTGATCTGTTCTAAGCATAAGGCCAAAGGAAGGAAACATAAAAACTGGTAGATTGACTGTATAAAAAATTGAAAACTGGGCAGGACACAATGGCTAAGCAGGCAGACCTCTCACCTGCCATGCTGGAGACCCAGGTTCATTTCCTGGTGCCTGCCCATGTAAAAAAAAATTTAAAAATTGAGAATTTCAGTACCTCCAAAATAATATTTAAAAATAATTAAAAGTAAAATAAAACTGGAAAAATAATTTTAAACACCTTGGGCTGACAAAATGTTAAACCCTTAAAATATAATGAACTTTTACAAGTTAATGAGAGAGAATGAGCCACGGATAGGAATAAGCATGAACAAAAGGAAAAGTTTTTAAGGGGATATACATATGTGAAAACCTTAAGACTATGACAACAATAATAACTTTTCTGTGAAATTGGCAGAGATTAAAAATTTAATTTGTCAAGATTTCTACATTTACTGGAAGTCTTAGTGAAATGTCTACTCTCATACACTGCTGGTGAAAGTATAAAGAATTTGGCAATATGTAACAAAGATATTTAAATTTTTGAAACTCCTTGGCACAGTAATTACATTTCTAGGAATTTATGATAAGAAAAAATTGAAAAATACCTAAATGTTCAACCAGAAATTGTTTCTAGTATGATGCATCTACAATAACACTAAAAAATGTGTTACAGATTATTTTACATGTTATGAGTTATTTTATTATGACATGAAAAAATGAACTGAACAAAAGCAGTTTAAAAGCAGTAATAATTAGCACAGTTACCTTAGGATAATGGCATTACCATCCAGAAGAGCTGCAAAGTACCCTTAAAAACATAGAAGTTTTGCCATTGCATTGCCAGTAAAATGAATAGGCAAGATATACCAGATGACAGCTGTCAAGATGGAGGTAGGACAGTCTTCATAAATAATATGTGAACAAAAAGACAGTATAACACACTATATTTATAGCATGTGTAGGTGGGTCTAAGCTAGCAGCAGTATAAATGACCCTGCTACTTTTCTTAGCCATCATCATTCTGGCTATAAAATTCTTTCCCATAAAAATTAAGTTCAATATAATTGCAACACAGAATTCCCAAGGAACTTGATATTTTCTGACAATCATGTAGAGCAAAGAACAGACACATTGTCAAGATACTACAGTTGGGCAATGTTCTGATATGTTAAATGGATGGATGTTTCAACTCTCTCAGACTCTAATCCTCCCACATTTAATTGCTAAACATCAAAGCATTTCACATGGAACAACATATATAATCCTGTTTTGGAATACACTTATTTTCCAAAAGGGCAAATACTGAAAGCCCAAAATTGGTAGCTTGATATTGGTTCCCAAAACAAAAATCTCAACAAACAATTAAAAACCATAGATGCAAGTTTAGAAGAAAATTATAAGAGCAAGTGCTCAGCAACACAGTGTGCTTAACCACTGAAAAGTCTAAGTTAGAAAAAATCAGGCATCATTCATCTGGGAAGAGGGCATTGAAGCAGCATGTCACTACTTCCCACCAACTTTCCAGGTAGATCCCTGGGGCTGGTTAGTTCTATACATACTCCTTTCCCTAGTGTAAGCCTCTGGGTCCCAGAAGTCTTTCTTCCCCATCCCCAGGCCAATCTCTCCATTTCTCTGGTGCTACCCTAGGTTGGGCCTCAAAAAAAAGGCAATAGTACTGAGTATACTTGGACTCCTTCCATAAGTTATGGGGCCACATGTTCCACAAAACAAAGCGTACATGGATCTCTAGCCATCCAATCTAAGAGTGAAAGTGTATCAACATGTAGTTAGGTTATTCAGAGGATGGATCCATCAGCAGGAATCATTCATAAAATAATCTTGACAGACATAGGAGTGGGCTCAGCACCCAGGGTGCCTTTTCCTAGATAAGAAATGCTTGTAAATTGGAGTTTTCTAACCAGACACACTGGAGAACTGAGTCAGCATGATTTTTTACAGCTTTGTCTAAGTAATTTCACCTATGATAGAGCTGTTTAGCTCCTCCTGGAACTAGTTTCCCGACTGCTTTCTTTTTCCAGGTATTTCTTTAGCCTGTTGACAGAATGCTGTAATGACCTTATAACATGTAATAAATGCCAATTAGACCATTCATTATATCTTTGGGTCTGGAAACTGCTGGATTAAAAAGATTGGACATACCATGTAGTACTCACTCTCATGGAAGCAACAGGGTTGGGAACCACTCTATAAATCTCCATTCACTTTTGAGTTGTTCCCATAAAATGAGCAATCAATTTAACCAACCAGAATTCTCCCCTGGTTTTTATCTACAAAGAATGAGATAGCAATAGCCGGAGGAATAGCAACGAATCCTGGGCTGCCTAAATTTATAAGAAAGACTCCCACATAATTCTTTAGAAAGAATAATAATAGATTTCCAATGTCTACTGGAATTCAAACATAAAAACTTAATAGTGTTCCAGTCTCTCCACCTCACTTATGAAGTGATTTATCAAAAAGATTTTCTCACAGCATCATGGAGTATTGTCTCTTCCTCCATACCTCATCCACTAACATTCTCATACACAACACATCTCATACATCTCCCTATGCTACACCCAACAACTGCAAACCTCACATTCTTGGTCAAGTTGACATGGAACATTTATGAAAATTGACCACAAACTAGGTTATGCTGTTAGACAATTTGAAATCATATTGTCATATAACTGTAGAATATATCATTTAACCCCAATGCATTTTAAACAAAAACAATAATAAAAAGATAACTTGAGGGGCCAAATACTTGAAAATTTAAGATATACTCTGAACAATAATTAACCAAAAAAATTCAAAATGAATATTATTAAATATCTAGAAAAATATTTTCCAAATATTTATAAAATGCTGGGATGCTCATAAAAATATTACTACTAAACCTATGGGACACAAAATGGTTCTTAAAGGATAATGTCTCAACTTAATGAAGTGAACATCCAACCATAGGAAGTTAGATAAAAGAACAGCAAAATAAACTCAAAAGGATGAAAGAAAATAAAAATAAAGCAGAAGTTAATGAAAAAGAAAGCAAATACATAATGAGAAGGATCAACAAAGCTCAAAAAAATAATAAAATACACAAATCTCTAGAGAGAGTGATCAAGTAGAAAAAGAGATATTAAGTATTTTTTTTTAATTCAGGAATATAAAAGGGGGAAGAGTATACAGACAGGAAAATGTTATGAACAACATTTTGTGCCAAATAATTTGAGCATTTAGGTGAAATAAATAGACATTTATAGGTTACCGAAAGAACCCTATAAGCATTAAAGAAATAAATCAGTAATTTAAAATATTCTCACGCACACACACACTCACCAGATCCAAATGGATTTCCAGGAAATTCTAACAAACATTCAAGCACTGGGCAATTCTAATCTTAAATTAGAATTTAAGATTAGATGTTAAATCTAACATTGAATGTTGGAAAAAGAAGGAAAATCAGTTTTCATTGCTAAAGTTGATAAAATGCAATATACCAGAAATAGGTTGGCTTTTACAATGGGGATTTAGTACAACTTTAGCTCTGAGGCTGTGAAAAACATCCAAATCGAGGCATCAACAGGCAATGCTTTCTCTCCAAAGACTGGCTACTGGTGATTCTCAGCTACTCTGTCACATGGTCTGGCACATGACAATGTTCACTGGTCCTTGCTCTCCAGCAAGTTTCCTTGCTTCCAGCTTCTGGCTTCAGTGGCTTCTTCTCTCAGCTTCCCTGGGGTTTTTTTTAGTTTCTCTGTGTGTTTCTCCTTCTTAGTTTCTGTCTGTCTTTGCTTCTCTGGGTTTTTTCTGTCTTTTATTCTCTTAGAAAGGACTCCAGTAAGAGGATTAAAACCCACCTTAAATGAGGTGGGTCACATCTCAGTTGAAATAACCTAACCAAAAGGTTCCACCCACAAGATGTCTATATCCACAGGAATGGATTAAAAGAATATGATCTTTTCTGGGATATATAACAGCTTTAAACCATCACAACTACCACAACTCATCTTGTAATATAACCTTGCTAACAAAACCAGACTAGAATATAACAAGAAAAGAAAAATATGGGCATCTCACTTATAAATTCATATAGAAGCAAAAATCCTAAAAGCATTTTTTTATAAAACAAATAAGACAATGTATAAAAAGGATCATTTATTATGACAAAGTTGGTGTTTCTTAATCAGGCTAGATTGACTTAAAATTAGAAAATCAATTAAAGTAATCCCTCCTGTTAACAACATAAGATGAATGAAATCATATCTTAATGGAGGCAGGAAAAAATTGATGAAATTCAGCATTCATCCATCATTTTTATAATAATAGCAACAACCCTTTTAGCAAACTGAATAGAACATAGCTTCCTTAGTCCAATAAGGTACATCTCAAAAAGTTCCTCAGATACCTCATACCTAACGATAAAACTCTGAGAGCATCCTCAGTAAAATCAGTTCAAGACAAGGTTGCCAGTTATCATCAGCCATATTCTTATTCTACTCTTGAACTACCTCTTGTATTGGAGGTTCTTGCAGAAAAAGACAAGAAAAAGAAATAGAAGATAAAGGATTAGAAAGAAAGAAACAAAACTGTCATTTTTTTACAGATGGTATGATTGCTTACACAGAAAACTTCAAACAAGCTACAGATAAAAAAAATTACATTAATAATAATTCATCAAAATCAGTGCCTAGAAGTAAAAAGTAAATTACATTTCTAAATATCCACAATTGGTTATTTTTAAAAAGATATTTGAAAATACCTAGGATAAGATATAACAAAGAATTTTAAAACTCTTTGTTACATACACAGAAAATGTTATAATTCTTTGTATATGTACATTTTCTCTATACTGTTCTTATAAACAGTATAGAGAAAATGTTATTGAAAATGTTGAGAGACATTATAGAAATTAAATAAATACAAAGTTATGTCATAATACTGAGTAGGAAGATTGAGTAAGAATATCAGAAAACAGTTAATTCTCTCCAAATGATCAATTACTTCCTGTGTAATTCCAATTGAATGTGTGCGTGCGCGCGCGCGCGTGTGTGAACTGAGCTGATAACAAAATGTACACGAAAGAATAAAGGGCCAAGAAAAGCCAAAACATTCCTGAAAAACAAAGTGTAAGTGGTGGGTAGAATCAACCCTACTAGACTTACTATAAGCCACTAACATCAAGGTAATGTCATTTTGGTTCAGAGATAGCCCAGGAGATCAATGGAAGAATAAAGAGCTTAGTAACAAACCCATGCACATATGGAAAATGACTTTATGATGAAACATATATTACAGATCAGATTGAATAAAGGATACTGATTAATTGTTTATCCAGATACAAAAAGAAAATTCAATTGCATCCCTATTCCACACCTTAACACAAAAATGAAATTGCAATTCGATTAAATACTTAATATTAAATACTAAATTATAAAATTTTTCAAAGACAATATAAGAAAATAGTCTTCATTATAACCTCAGTGTTTCTTAAACAAGAAATAAAAATTTCAAATTTTAAAAGAAGATAAATAAAAATATTTCTTATTATTTAATATAATATCATATATTAAAATTAAGAACTCGGGTTCACCAAGAAGAGTGAAAGCAAGTCATTGAGAAGTAGAAGTTCTATTTATATATAACTTGGTGTTCGGAATATATATAAAGAACTCAGAAATCAATAAGAAAAAGGCAAACTCAAAACAAACAAACAAACAAACAAAAAGGCATGATCAGGTATTTCATAGAAGAGAAAACATAAATACCACAAAAAACAGAAGATGGTTGAGGGGGTATTGGTGGGTGTGCCAATTGAAACTGTTGTGTACCCCAGAAAAGCCATGTTCTTTAATCCTGATTTAATATTATTGGGTACAATCTTTTTTACTAAGTTGTTTCCATGGAGATATGATCCACCCAATTGTGGTGGCATCTTTTTTTGATTAGGTGGTTTCCATGGAGATGTGATCCACCTATTCAAGCTGGGTTGCTTACTGGAGTTCTTTAAGAGGGAACCATTTTGGAAAAAGCTTCAGAACTGACACAGACAGAGACATTTAGAGATACAGAAAGAAAGAAGCTGTTTGAATCCAGAAGCCAAAAGATCAGCAGATGCCAGCCAAGTGCCTTCCCAGACTGGTCCTTCTTGGGTCAAGATATCTCTCCCTGGAAACATTAGTTTGGATATTTTTGTGGCCTTAGAACTGTAAACTTGTAACTTAATAAATTCCCTTTATAAACTTCAACTCATTTCTGTATATTGCATTTCCAGCAGCACTAACAAACTAAAACAGTGGGGTTCTTTGCAAAGCATATGTCACAGAGGTTCACAGTCTGCAGTGAATGGCCTCTTCTTTCATGGCTGGTAGGCAAATGAAGTACCCATCCATGGATCAGGTGGCCCTGACAGGGATCGGCTTAATAGCAAGAGTCAGTTTGCGTGTCCTGCTGGTGGTGTTGCCCCAGTGTATATTCATCTCAAACAGTAAGATGCAGCAGCAGACCAAGATCATCCAGATGAGCATTTGATAACCAAAAAATGACAAATCAAGAAGTAGCTGTACATGTGAAAAGATGCCACAATTCCAGAATTGTTCAATTTACATTAAGAACTCTACAAGGATAAAATAAATGATCAGTGGTCTTGTCAAAGCAGGAGTTACCATACTTCAGCTGAGTTTGATATGACACCAAGTAGACTTTCCTACAATGGGAAAAGATGCCCAAGATGACAAAATATCATTGATAACTGTAAACCAGATATAGATGAATGTCAAAAAAAAAAGTTATTCAAAGGAAAAATATACTATTGAAATTAATCTTTTTAAAACTTTTACATGTTTCTTATTGACAAGGTAGACTTATATTTAATGTTTACATTTTGTTCAATTTTTTAAAATTTTTACAGCAAGGACACCCCCTTTGCCCTTCCTCTCTAACCCTTTCCAAATAACATCAGATCTGCTTTCTATATCTTTCTATTTGTTATCTCTAGTCATCTCTGATAAATGATATAGAATTTTGGTCCTATATGATAGAGAATTTTTATCCTATATGTGTTGCTTATTTCACTGAAGATAATGTTTTCAAGGTTCTTCCATGTTGCAGCATATCTCATAATTTCATTTTTTCCTTATGGCAAAATAATATTCCATCAAACATTTGTACTGCATTTTATTTAACTGATAAACACTCGGGTTGTTTCCATCTTTTGGCTATTGTGAATAACACTGCTATAAAAATTGGTGTATAGGTATCTGTTTGAGATCTTGTTTACACTCCCTTAAGATATATATCTAGAAGTGGGATTTCCGGTTCACATGGTATTTCTATACTTAACATTTTGAGGAACTGCCATATTGCTTTCCACAGTGGCTGCACCATTTCACATCTCAACGACAATGTACTAGAGTTCCAATTTTTCTGCATCTTCTCCAATGCCTGTTATTTCCTTTTTTTTTTTTTAACAGTACCCATCCTCGTGGGTATGAGGTAGTATCTCTTCGTGGTTTTAATTTTTGCATTTCCCTAATGGCTAATGATGTTGAGCATATTTTCATGTGTCTATTGGCCATTAATTTTCTTTGGAGAACTTCTGTTCAAGTTCTTTAAAATTGAGTTGTTTGTCTGTTATTGTTGTATTGTAAAAGTTTTGAAAATATTCTGGATATTAAACCCTTATCTGATATGTAGTTTCTCAATGTTTTCTCTCATTCTGTTGGTTGTCTTTTCACTTCTTGATAATTTACTTTACCCCTATATTATCTTCTAAGCTTTACAGTTTTAGCTCTAATATTAATTCCTTAATCAATTTTGAGTTGGTTTTTGTATATGGTGTGAGGTAGGGATCTAATTTCATTCTTCTACATGTGGATACCTAGTTTCCTCAACGACATTTGTTGAAGATCCTATTCTTGCTGCACTAAAAATACATACCAGCCTTGTCAAAAAATCAATTGGCCATAGATTTCTGTACTTTTATTTCTGGAATTTTAATTCTGTACCACTGTCTATCTTTGTGCCAGCACCTCACTGTTTTGATTACTGTTGTTTTGTAATCCAATTAAAAATCAGGTGATTTGAGTCCCCTTGTACTTCTTTTTCAAAACTGTTTTTGCTATGCAGGGCCCCTTACAGTTCCTTATGAATTTAAGGGTTGGTTTTTCCATTTCTGAAAAACAAAAGGCTGCTGGAATTTTAATAGGGATTGCATTGAACTTGAGTATTACTTTGGGTAATATTGATATATTAACAATGTTAACTCTTCCAAACCATGAACACAAGATAGCTTGTCATTTATTTAGGTCTTCTTTCTTTTCTTTCTTCAGTGTTATGTAGTTTCAGAGAGATAGGACTATGTTATAAATATTCATAGCAGCATTATTAGTAATAGCAAAAAATTACAATAACAAAAATACATAGAAATAACTCAAAAGTCTGTCAATAGTATAATGAATAAAGTGTGAGGGTATTATGCAGCAGTGGAAATTACTGCTATATATTTCAATATGAATGAATCTCAAATGTAATGTTGGTCAGAAAAAGCAAGAAACAGAAGGATATCTTTGACTAAATGCAAATCAAATCCTGAAATGATAAAGATATAATTTGGTAATCCAGAAAAGATAATTCAGCATTCTTCTGACACCAGAACCTGCTTTGAAGAGAGAGAGTAGCAGTATAATTTGGCTCTGCATCAACAGATGGTTCAAGACCTTGGCTTTCAATATTGATCTTCTAGGCAAGTAGACAAGCAGTAGACATTTGCATTATTTCAATTATTCCAGAATTACCTGTGATGAGTTTGCCTTCAAAAGATGTACTAAAATGAGGTTTATGATGAGTTTAAATTAGGAATTTAAATTTTAAAGGAAATGAGGTAATTATGGAACTTATTGATTCCTCTGATAATAGCAATAATGGCTATCATTTATCAAGAGCCTAACAGGTATCTGCACTAAGTGCTTTAAATATGCACAGCATTCACAACAGCCATGCAAAGTTGGTGTTATTGGCCTCATTTTACACATGGGGTACTTGAGGCTAAAAGAAGTTAAGTAACTTACCTAATGTAAGTAATTTACCAGTAACTGAGCCAGGATTCTAACTCAGAGGTGCTTGAGTGTAAAGCTTGGGCCCTTCTCACTGTACTCTGCTACTTTAAAAAGTTAGCAATTTGTGCTTCTGAGCCACTAATGTACTACAACAGACACAGAAGTTAATACTGTTTTTCATCCCACTAATGGCCAGCTCAGCACAATGATCACTTTTTTCCCCAGTCTATAATGTATTAACAAATTTTGGTTTTTACAGAAAGAAAACACAACAGAAATCAGGTACATTACCCAATCCTCTGCCAAGCTTAAAGCTCTTGCTTCACTTGAAGAGCAGGCATATAATAAGTGAAGAAAACCAACATACAAAATAACCTCACTGAGATAATCAAATGCCCCAAACATCACAAAAAATCACAAAGCATGTGAAGATCCAAACAGAAATGGCCCAGCCAAATGACCAACAAAATTCCATAGGGGACACAGAATATGGAACAACTATTTAAGAATATTTATAAAGAAATAGAGCATATCAGTAAGACACTAGAAGAGAATAAAGAAGAATTTGAAAGATTAAATAGAAAATGGCAGATCTCAGAGATGAATGATAGAATAGACCAGTTAGAAATACACTAGAGACAACTGGTAGCAGATTTGAAGAAGCAGAAGGAAGAATGAGTGAGCTAGAAGACAGAACAATTGAACTAGAGTGCACAAAAGAACAAATGGCAATAAAGAAGGAAAAAATGGAACTGGACTTTAGGGAAATGATGACAACAAGAGGCATACAAATATAAGAATCATTGACGTTCCAGAAGGAGAAGAGAGTTAAGGGATGGGAAAGTTAGTTGAGGATATAATCGGATGAACTTCCCAACCCTTATAAAAGACATAAATAGGCAAATCAAAGAGGTCCAACAAACTCCAAATAGAATAAATTCAAATAGAACCACTCCAAGACACTTACTAATCAAATTGTCAAACGTTGAAGAGAAACAGAAAGTCCTGAAAGTAGTACAAGAAAAGCAATCTACTACATACAAGGGAAAGCACATAAGACTGAGTTCAGACTAGTCAACAGGCACCACAGAAGCAAAAAGGCAGTGGTATGATATATTTAAGATCCTGAACAAGAAAGACTTCTAGCCAAGAATTCTTTATCCAGTCAAGCTGTCCTTTAAAATTGAGGGAGAGATTAAAATCTTCAAAGACAAAGACTGAGAGAACCAGTCAACAAGAGACCTACCCTACAAGAAATACTAAAGGGAGTCCTGCCAGCTGAAAAAAAAAAGAAAAACAGACAGAAGAGGGAGGTTTGGAGGAGGGGACAGAATTGAAAAAGTACAAGTAATGGTAATTTAAATGATAGAAGTGGTAATTTAAAGGATAAAAAGAGAGAGAAGGAAAATAATATATAGCATAAGAATACATATGACAAACAAAAACTAAAGGACAAGATGGTAGACTCAAGAACTGCTTTTACAGTAATAATGTTGAATGTTAATAGACTAAGCTCACCAATTAAAAGATACAGATAGAAAAAACTGATTAAAAAATATATTCCATCTGTGCCAGTTTGAATCTGTTGTATACCCAAGAAAAGCAAAGTTCTTTAGTCCTCATTCAGTATTGCTGGATGGGATCTTTTTTATTGTTTCCAGGAGATGTGATCCACCTAGCTGTGGGTGGCAACTTTTGAATTAGATGGTTTCCATGGAGATGTACCTCCACCCATTTAAAGTGGAGTTGCTTACTGGAATCCTTTAAGAGGGAACCATTTTGGAAAAAGTTTTAGAGCCAGGAGAGCCCACACAACCAGAGACCTTTGGAGATGAAAGAAAATGCCACTGGGGAAGTCACTGAAGAAGCCTGGAGAAAATGCTAGCAGACATCACCATGTACCTTTCCAGCTGACAGAGGTGTTCTGGACCCATCATCCTTTCTTGAATCAGGGCATCTTTCCCTAAATGCCTTAATTTAGACATTTTCATGGGCTTAGAACTTTAAACTAGTAACTTAATAAATTCTCTTGTTTAAAATCCATTCCATTTCTAGTACATTGCATTCTGGCAGCTTTTACAAACTAAAATACTATCTATATGCTGTTTATAAGAGATGCATCTTAGACCCAAGGACACAGATTGAAAGTGAAAGGATGGAAAAAGATGTTCTATGCAAGCTATAATCAAAAGAAAGCAGGAGTAGTGTATTAATATCAGACAAAATAGACTTTAAATGTAAAGACAGCTTAAGAGACAATGAAAGACATTACATATTAATAAAAGGGACAATATTCCAAGAAGAAATAACAACCATAAATGTTTATGCCCCTAATCAAGGAACTCCAAATTACATGAGGCAAACATTGGCAAAACTAAAGGGAGCTATAGATGTCTCAGCAATAACAGCAGGAGACTTCAATAACCCTTAGCCACTATAGAATGAACGACCAGGCAGAGGATCAACAAGGAAATAGAGAACCTAAACAATGTGATAAACAAATTAGACTTAACAGATATATATATATAGATCATTATACCTCAGCACACTAGGGTACACATTCTTCTCCAGTACACATGGAGCATTATCCAGGATAGATGATTTGCTGGGACACAAACTAAGTCTTTATAAATTTAATAAGATGGAAATTATTCAAAGTACTTTCTCTGACCAAACAGAATAAAGCTGGAAACTAATAATTGCCAAAAGATGGCAACAATCCAAGTACCAATCAACAGATGAGTGGATTTACAAAAGGTGGCATATATGTACAATGGAGTATTATGCATCAGTAAGATGAAATGAGGTCCCGGAACATATGACAATGTGCATGAACCTTGAGGACATAATACTGAGTGAAATAAGTCAGACACAAAAGAACAGATAGTGTTTGATTTCACTATTATGACTCTGGTAAAGGTGATCTCAGAGGTTACACCGTAGAATATACCAGACTTAAAGGTATACAAATGCTAGAGATGGGAGAAAGGCTACCCAATAAGGTTGAACCTAAATACAAGGGAATGGATAGAAATGAGGGTAACAAATTAGCAAGGTTATAAGCAACATTACCATATTGAAGGTGAATATCATTGAAAGGGGATTTGTAGAGCCATATATCCCACTGATTAAATCTACAATTATAAATAAGTTCTCACATGAACTATTTCAAAGGTGATAATAGACAAAGAGTCAATAGTAGATGTTATGGGGGGAAACTAAAAATGCATGCTATGGCCTATAATTAACAGGAAGACATCAACAGTACCACAGCAAAACCAGGGGCAACTTATTGGGGGAGAGGGACAAGCGATAAGGGGTAGTTTGGATTTGATAGTTGGTAACACTTTGCCAATTCTTTGTTGCTATGGACCAGTGAAAATTGTCTAAAATTGAGAGTGCTGCTGACTGTATACCAAATGATGATACTGCAAGACATGGTTTGTCTATTTTGGAAATTATCCACAGTACCCAGTGGATTGAGGAAGTAGAAGCATACAATGACCGAGAAGCAGAATGGCGAACTGTGATACATTTATATGATGAAATCTGGTGAAAAAAGGAAGGACATCCAGAGGCACCCAACGCACTAAATAAATCTTGGGGACAATGTGTTGTGCAAAATAAGCCAAAAACAAAAGAACAGATATTATAAGGTCTCTTTCAGAAAATAATGATAAAAAAAATTAGAGCCTAGATTGTAAGCCCTTAAAGCAGCCACACTTAGTCTGAAGTTGTAAATATATTTCTAGATTCTGACACACTGAGCTATTTGTATATCAGCTGGTATTTCCCTGGAACTTTAATAACTGTGATACCTAAGACCCAGAAGTGGAGTGCTACAGCCCTAAAAGCTATCACGGCTATATATAATAACAGTTAAAGTAACTGAAAAAGAGATGAGTCCTCAATTAGAGTTAAAAATGAATAAAATCTGGTAGGTTTAAGGTAAATCAGAATACAGGGTAAAAAATGATAGCATATGTATTCTAGACCTTTACTTACTATATGAGACCAGATAGAATGGTTTACTATGTCTAGAACCTAAATTTTTTATAACACATAATCTAAATCAACCTGTCCGGATGGCTCATTTAAACAACCCAAAGTAGGAATGAGGCCTTATAGTTCTGAATAGCTTAATGTAATACCAGGATACATCTCAGACTATGGTGGGTTGATAATTAAAAAGTATTGGTAGAGCCCTGTGTGGGTCCAGGGGAAAAATATTTATTTCTGCCTAGATAGATAGATAGATAGATAGATAGATAGATAGATAGATAGATAGATAGATAGATAGATAGATAAAAACTATTAAACTTTCCCATCTGGAAAACTCCAGGTACCATCTCAATCATTGGAGACACCAAAGAAAATAAGCCACATCCTTGATTTTAAGGCTTGCCCTTGTGAACCTTATTTCTATAGGGGAAAAGCTAAGATGACCAATAACAAAGCCTAAGAGTTGCTTCCAGGAAACCTCTTTTGTTGCTCAGATGTAGACTCTCTCTCTCTCTCTAAGCCCAGCTGTACTAGGAAAATCACTACCCTCCCCCTAACGTAGGACAGAAGATTCAGGGTGAAAATCCCCCGGACAGCATGGAGTGTGACTTTAGGGGATGAGTCTGGCCCTGGCACTGTGGGGGCAACAATGCCTTCCAGACCACAAGGGAGAAAAGAAGCATAATAAAAATGAAGCATCTGTGGCTAAGAGAGATCAAGTAGTGTCAGGAGACCATTCTGAAGGCTACACTTAGGTAAGCTTCAGTGAGATAGTGCTAATTGCCATGGTTTGCTAAACCCCAACCAACATCACTCCTTGTTGACTCTTAAGAACACCTAGGCTGCCCCTAGGAGTGGGCAGATCCAGGTCTCATGGCTAAGAGTGACGTAGTCAATGGACTCAAAACAGAGAAGGGGGAGGAAGCACGCAGTGCCAAGAAGCAGCAGCAGCAGTGATGACATCTGGAACATCGGCAGCACTCCAGTGGTCCTTCTGCCAAGCCTTGGCTGGGTTCCCCAACTTTCCTGCCCCACCAGTTGTTGTCCGGGAGGATTTAAACAGTCCAGTTAAATCAAACTGAATAATCATCGCAGAAGGTGAACTGATCCCTGTAAATGTGTTTGCTCTCATGAACATGCAATGAGAAGGCTGACCAATCTGTTGAGGCAGTCCCAGTCCTACTGTACAGATACAGAATGTCTTCAGGAGTTGCCAGGACCTTCTGGTGGTAATAGCATCAGTATTACTATGATCTTGATGGCATGGAATGAATGGCTATTGCAGTGATCTTGTTCTTACTGAGACCTCTTAATCTAAGAGGATCCAACCTACCTGGAAATCCAAAGAGTCCTTATAAAGGACAAGATCCACCAGACCCTTCTGTGTACTAACTTTGTGATTCGGGAAGTGAAAATAGTCAAACACCTTGTACCACCAAACGAACGAAGACAAGCAGAACGCTCTTAACCTCATTATAACAGTTTTTCCTTTTGCATCTGCAATATGGGATGGTATTGTTTCCATGAACTTCTAGAAATTTCACTTGCAAGCTTATTTTTGCTTCCTGTATTACCACCATTCCTATTTACAGAATTTTTGAGTAAATGATATTTAAAAAGTTACATGGGACCTTTTTTGCTTGTCCTAAATGTAAACAGTCATTTCATTCTATTTGTAATTCTGATCATAATTTTTGGGATGATTTCTGGCCTGATTGACGGTAAATTGAGATCTCTGCATTTAAATATTTCAAATAGTTTTGTTAGGTTTAAAAATTGCTTTTTTGCATAAAGCATTTATAAAGTTATTTGGACTTGTCTGAGATTATACGAATGAAAATTAGAACCACATTGCATTTACATTTACCTTGATAGTTTATTTGTGAATACAAGTTTTCTCTTCTTCTTTGGACTGTGGCAGCCCTTGGATATTTTATAAATTATAGCTGAAATCTGTATCATCTATTATAAATGGCTTATGTGACTAGGATAGGAAAAGAAATGGTTGTTTACTAAGTTTTTTACACCCACTGAAAAGTGTATAATGTTAAGAAAACTTTAAATAAACATGATTGATCAATATGGTGGATGTTTACCAGTCCATTATATGACATTTACAAGCCACGTACTTTAGCCTTACAAGGGCTCAGGAAAGGAAGAAAAATTAATTCTGCCTTTGCTGGGTATAATTGATACAATAATAATTTAAGTTATAATTTATTGTTAAAACAAGTGCCTCTCAGAAAGCTTCTTTTCTATTCTAATATTTCTCTGTTAAAATGAAATTATTTTAAAGCTGTATTGGCAGCCTGTTTGATTATTGACATCTAAAGGCCCAATTACTTATTTACTCTTTTTATTTGAAGAAAAATGTTTGCATTTATTGTATCCTTCTGACTTAAAATTTTTTTTTTATGAATTCTTAGTTTACTCCAAGGGAAAAGGAGGAAAATGAGAAACAATCAAGGATGCTTTTCTCACCCCTTATCATTTCTGGCTTGGTAATGGGATGGTCTGGGATGGGAAGGAGAATTTATATAAGTAGTTTTGAAATATAAGAAAAAAGTAAATGTTGCAATGTTTCTCTTAGTTTGAAAAAATTACAATAATTACCATAAAAAATGCATGACCTATGTGGTTATAGAACTTTTTCTTAGAAAGTGATTACAGGTTACTTAAGGGGCTAGAAGAGAGTTTGCTCTTTCTAAGAGCAAAAGGACTTTTTTCCCTAGATCAATCTAGCTTTTCACTGTGTAGACCTGAAAAATTACTTTTTGTATGAATTGAATAAACCTCTCTGTCATTGTATTGTTTCACAGAGCCTCTGATACAGTTATGTGACACTCATGGAGTTGTTTTTTTTTTTTCCCTTCACTATGATCACATTCTAGAGCAAACATTTCAGTACATAATCCAATATTAACTGCTTGCATTCCTCCTTGCGTATCTTGGCTTTGTGTTTAACTTCTTAAAGTAACATAACCAACTCTTAATTACTTGTGCTAATAGAAGAGTAGCACAAGTAAGTCCAAACTGGTAAAGTGTTTAAGGCAGAAAGGGCAAGAATTGCTTAAGATGGAGAAAAATCTAATAGTATTCCATTTTTCTGCCTTCGCCCCCTGAACTTTGAAGGCTTGTCCTTATACCCTAATAGTCTGTTTTCCAAGCCGCCTGAGAGCCATTCCCTGGCAGAGATACTGATGTGTACACTGACTCGGACTTACATATAATTGAGAAATGGTTTGGGTTTAGGAATTAGCTGTTACTTGGAAACAGAAAGTCTAGTGTTAGGTAAATACCTGGAAACCTGGATTCTTATTTCTAGTCTTTCATTTCTGCCAAATACACTTAATTAATATTACTTCTAGGATTTTAGCCTTTTCTTATATGAATCACTTTTAGTAATAAAGTTCTTATCATAGAAAAGTCTTCTTTTTTTGCTTGTAAAATTTCTCTGTATTCCTGAAAAGATACTGTGTTGCACATAAAATATTCTTGTTAGCATAACTAGTAATTTATAGTATTCTATTTAATTCTTAGTTTCTACATGTGGTTTTTAAAATTGAGTACACTATTAAATCATTACTTGGCTTTGTAAACATTCACCTCAACTATGGCTAAAATTCTTTAAAAATAACCTGGAAAAAGAAAGATAAAGCACCGCATTTTCAAATCACCTTTGGCACTTAAAGATTCCACAAATGCCATTAAGAGTGTATTTTGCTTTTGAGTCACTCAATGTTCTTTTAGGCAAAGCAATTTTTTGCTTTCCATAAGGAAAAAGTTAACATTGGAAATGTTTATAGTAAAAGATTTTATCATGTATCAATCCAACCACGATCCCATGGTCAGTCATATTTTTTAGTGACTATTCCATTTCATTTTTTGTGTCTTTGTAGTATGTGATATGATTATGTTTATGGAATTATAGATATCTTATGCTTTCAAAGAAACTGTGGAAGTCTATCAATCTAAATGGAAGTCTGTCACTCTAAATAAATATTGTGCTAAAATGTGACTAGCTTAGCTTAACAAAGCAACTTGAAGGAAAAATGAAGAGTTTACAGTTAATGGATTAAATTTTTGTTGTTGCAATAAATTTAGCCTTAACACGATAAAATTTCTAAATGGAAAATCATAAAGCATTTGTTACCATGTCTAATGATGACTTTGTTAAGGGAAAAAGTGGTCATGTGATATACTAAATGTTAATTGCTGTTTTTGAATGTTTAAATTATGCCAAACAAATCATGTCTGTGCCATCCAGGGTTTATTGTTCATCTTTTACTGAGTACTTGGATTGGGATAAAGGGCTTGTATTATGCACTTGTTATTAATGAAATAAATAGAAAACGTTAGTTTAAAAAAAAAAAACACCTAGAGTCAAACTAAGACTCTATAAAGGTTTCATGCACTAAATTTGCTCTCCTGGAACCTATTATTCCCAGAGTGTTCCTAGGTCTGACAAATCCTGAAACCCTGAGGGACAAGCTGCTCCGAGATTACTGATTGATTATATCCCCCTATCCTCTAGTGGCGACACCTTTTCTAAATATGAAAAAGTCAGAACGGGCATTGCTTAAAGATCCCTATAGATTGGGAGAGGGATCAGAGAAGGAGGAGGTATGCAGCAAATAGGATTAAACAAACGAGTATGGCTGCTGAATCACTATAATAATATTACTTCTAGCCTCCAGTATTTTGGAGCATCTGAAGGGAAGAATTTGAAACAGTGGAACAATAGCCCATGACAGACTCTGGGGTCTGTTCTGTAACAACATGTTGAAGTGTGTTTTGAAAAGTATTGTTTTTTTCTTTCTTTGCTTTGTATATAATTAAAAAGTTAAAATAATTAATTAAATAATTAAAAAGGAAAGCATTAAAAAAATGGCTTCTAGGTTTCTGGCTTTGGCAACTGAAGATGAGGAAGGTAAGACAGGGACAGGCAGAGGATGAGGGGAATAGTTTTCTCAGCACATCAGATATAACAACCTATTTGAGAGGTGGCACAGTAAATGCGGGAGGAGAAACAACTCTTCCCACTCCTCTGGATCCCATGAGGAGATATTTCTGTTAACCTCTCTAGCCTTTGGACTCACTTCCTGCTCCTTCTCATGGAAGTCAGGTGAGTTGTCTGATCTATCAAGGCATGCATAGCCCAGTCGCTTCCTCCTCTTACCCTTTAGGAGCCAGGCTGCCAACAAGAAGCATGCCTTCTGCTCTGCTCCTCAAGGCTGTAAATTTCAAAGAGACAGACCCCTCATGTGGGCATCCAGAGTTGTCTGTACCTAGGAAGGTAGGTCTATCTAATTCTGGGGTTGAGTATTAGAAAGCTTAAATGCCCATAAGTGTAAGCCTCATACAATCAAAAAGATGACATTTTGATGTCCCACCCTGCCCTGCTCTTCTGTCTTATTTCTCATCTCAGTTGGTTCAGCGAGGGGAAAAGAAGTGCTATTTATTGGGTTCTCTCAACACCCAAGAGCAGGAAAAACAATGATGGAGGTATGGGTCCCAGCTCTGCCACTTAAAGACCTGTAACCTCAGGAAAATGAACAGACTTCTTGGAGCCTGTTTCCCAATCTATAAAATAAGGAGGACAACATTCACTCCACCTTTCTTCCCGGGTTACTATGAAGATCCTGAGATAATTATGTGAAAATGTCAGGCTCAGAGTAAAGTTCAAATAAAGGAAACAATACTTTTAGCTCCAAGTGCACAGACTAAGGAATTTATAGATGGAATTTCTGCAGAGAACACTGAAAATGGAAAACTATTATTTCCTTTGTAATAATAATAATAGTTATTATTTTACTATGCATGTCTCCTTAGGCAAATAGTGATTTATCAAAAATGACAGCCATGAAAGCAAAGGAAGGAAAATAAAGTAATCTATGCTCATTATTCAAGTTTCCCCATTTCAAATGTTGAGAAACTGTTCTGTTCATAAGCTTTATACATGTATAGAGAATTTGAGAATTAGAAATGCATTCATAAATGAATGAGTTTCTTTACAAAGGAGAAAAAAAATCTTTCCTACAGCTGAGGTTAAAAAAACCAAAACACACTTCCACACGCAGACACAGGCACTACATTCTGCTAGAAATAACGAAGAGAGTTGCAGATGTTAAAGTCCAATGTGATTTTCAGTCAAGAGAAAACATCACCTTTCAGAAACGTTGCGACACAGCTTATAAAGTTCGGTTGACCTTCCCTTTGACAGATTGTCATGGAACAGCACAGCAAGTCCTATGGCTGAGTTTTACAAATGACTAAGCAGGTTCCTGAGCATTAATACACTGGTGGAGAGCGATATAATAACAGGGGTGATTAAATCCTACTTGTTCCCTGGTGGATTCGGTGGATTCAGGAGGCTGGAAAAGATTTCTTTTCTGAATACAAAAGGGGAAAAAGAAAAAAAAAAGGAACGAGAGCCCTGCAGGGAACATTCACCACCAGGAACCTAAGGTTAACAGAGACAGGACCTCAAACAATCCATCAGCCTGAGAATTGCTGGCGTGGTAACTTCTGTGCTACTGTTTCTATGAGTTCCTGGTAGATCCTAGGTTAAGGGATATGCCAAAGAAATAATGTTTATCACTATTCTCATTTTAATAAAAGACTAGATGTTGCATACCAAGTGTTTAAATACCAATTTCCCTGTTACTTGTTCTACTTAGGATGTACTTAAGGGGCAAGATCCTTTTCATATTGCAAGATATTGACTCATGGGAAATAAATTACAACCAAGGGCCACATGAGGTGATACTGTAAAATAAATAAAATCTGTGCACGTTTAAAGAAAAACAAATATTTCATGTATCTGACTTTAAAATTGAATCAGGCCACATGGAAGTAAAAACAGAAAGTTGTTTTTTAAGGGTAGCCTATGGACACAAGATTCATTGATTTTAAAATTAAAAACTGCGAACAAATACTTATTTATTCACGCTGTTTCTAATGTGATGTCAGTTTTATATCAAGGTAAATAAGAATAGAGAGGGGAAAAGAGAATAAGGAAAAAGAGATAAAGGCAAGATGAAAGATAGGGGTAGACGGGAGGAAAGGAAAGGGAAAAGAAAGAGAAAAGGAGAGGGAAGCTGGGGCTGGAGAGGGGAGGCAAGTATACAAAATGAAAGACAGATGTGGGATGTCAGAAGAGAGGAAATGAAAAGAATAAGAGAAACAAATGGAAAGAGGAGAGGAAATACAGATAGACAGAGGGAAAAGGAAAGTGGTTGAGGGGAGGGGTTCAGAGGATTTTGAAGTATTTTAGGTAAATACATCTAACACTATTGTTCATTTGAGCTTTGGTGCATTAACAGATGTGATCAGTCTTTAGAAATATTGTTTTGCTGTTTAACAAAATGGGTCACGGATGACTCTAGAAGATTGAATATTTTCTAGGGTAATGATAGGTAATCCAAGTAAAAATATCTAGAGCCCCCCAAAAAGAATCTGACCATCTTAGAAGATGCTTCCTGCAAACAAATACAGACTAGAGGAACATAATAAATACTCCTGGTTCTATGGGGCAAAAATGGAAGTGATGGTGGTGGTGGTGCATTTGATTTCATCAAAGACAAGGTACTGGGCTCTCCATACACATTTGTTTGGGTGAAATTACTACACCTAAATCAGAGAGCTCCAAATCTGACCTTTCATACGCTTCCTAGCTAATCATTCTAACTTGTCTAAATGACACAGCTACTGCCATTTAAAATAAACATATGAAAAACAAAGCACATCTCCTCTGTGTCTTTGTTGCCATTAACGACATCATCACTATTTTCTCAAAGTCCCAGACCATTTTAGAGTCATAGTTAATCTCTCTCCCCCTCCCTTCCTCCCCCTCACTCCCCACCTCCCAAATGCGCACACACACACACACACACACACACACACTTTTCTCCTCCCAATTCTGCTCATTCCTTTTGTCTACTGGCAATAGATAAATTGCTTGGTTCCATGTCCCTTCATTTCTCTAACATTCACAGCCTGAACCAGTGTAGCCCTGTATCTGACAACTTGAAATGGAAGCCCATCTCATCCCTATACATAAAGAAATTAAAGCCTGTAAGTGGTCTAGTTCAGTACTGTTAGCTAACCCCTCATCCTAATCTGACTTTGTAAACTAGTAATAGTCCCTAGGCCAGTTGCCCTTTTGACTGAATCCATAATTACATTCCTTTCCACATTTATTCATGTAACAAATATTTATTGAATACCTCCCTAGGGTATGCTAGTTGCTGTGCCACACACAGGGAGTGCTGCAAACTGAGGCCAGTTCATTGGAGAGAAAGACACATGAGGCAAAATTAAAATCACCAGAAATGGAGTATGGGCAAAGTGTTCTGAGAGTAAGTAGGAAAAAGGAAAGGAATGAACACTCATGGGGATTTTCCATCCTCATTATTCATTCTTACACTTAATGTCATGGTGTTGGCCACATCCTAAGACTAGCTTTACACAGCAGCATCCAGTGCAATTACACAGCACCCCACTCTGAGACGGGCCCCACGTTTGAAGCTTACCATTCTGTGATCACCAACTTGAACTTATTAATACTTTTATCTTTGAATCTGTGTTGTGTTATGAAGTGTGCCCCAGTGCTCATGCACATCCACCTCCTGCTGCTTCTCTGGGCAGGTTCAGTTTCTCCTGCTCCCTACTGCAGCCCCGTGACTACTGCCTCTCTCCACCCAAGACTGCCACAGGATTGCTTCAGTAGGGGAAATCCCATGTTCTACCATTGCTCTCCACCCCCAGTGGAGGTCTGGACTCAGGTATGGAGAGGGTGGGGGTACTTTCTGATGTCTTGTGGTGTGACAGGCACTGTCCATCCTCACCCAGGCTGGCAGCACCACAGCATGTTCTGTAACCAACTCAGCAGGAGACCTCTCACCTACCCTTGATCCAGGAACCAAACTCATTCAGACACAAAGATTGTTTGGGGGCAGCAGACCTGTGGAAAGAGGAAATTGACTTCTTTGCCCCCTGCCAAAACTCTTCAATGGGTTTTGCATTTTGCATTGGGTCTAACAAATTATGTAGCCAGTTCTGGCCCCATCCCTTGACTTTGTAACCCTCAGACCTTTGAAACTGGTGACAACAATCTCCTCAGCAAACTTCCTGCCTCCAGACTCCTATTCTTCTCCAATCCATTCTTGGTAGTGGAAGATAAAACCACAAGAATTCTCCCCACCCCTCACCATATGCCTTTCTGATTCCTTTCCCAAAATCTAACCTATTTTTCCTCTTGAATCCTGTTTCCTACAATCAATCATGAACATGAGCATTGGCCTGTGACAACCATGAGGACCTAATGGAGAGGAATGCTTGCCACTTGAAGGTCCTGGAATCTGAGCTGGATGCAGTAACAGGATGGAACATGGGCTCTAAGGTCACCTTGGGAGGGGGCTATGCTATTTTACAAGGTAAGTTAGGTGTGGCCAGTGTGGCTGAGTTCTAGACTCTCAAAAGTCTACAAAGTTTAGATAGACAATCAAATGACAGTGGGAAATGATGTGTCCCTTGCAGGTCTGGCCCATGAAAACCTTCCACTTCATTTGCCCATTTTTCCTTCACATTTCCCATCTGCTGACTAGATATTGATGCCTGGGGCAACCTCAGGAGCTTCACACTGAACCTGTAGAAGCCCTGGAAGGAAAGAATCCTTTTGGGGGGAAAGTTATCCTTCAATGTGGAAGATCTTTGCTGAGCTTCAGGAGAATGAGAAATAAGCTCCTGTTGTATTAAGCAATTGAGCTTTGGAGGCTTATTGTTTAAAGCAACTATGGTTACCTTAACTAGTAATCAATACATATTAATTTGGAAATTTTAGAAAAATTCATAAAAGAAAACACAAAAAGAAGGAAAAATTAACCTTGAGCCCATTATTCTGAGATAATTCCTATTGATATTTAACATATCAACTTCCAGCCTTTTCACCATGCACTATTCCAATTATTTTTTATTGGGTCCTTATAATGCATATTAAGCAGCACTTTTCATATATAATTGCACTTAATCCTAACAACAACCGTGTAAGCTTGGTATTATCATCTTCATTTCAGGATTACAGAAACTAACAACTAGACAGGTAAGATTCCATATAGGTCTTAGGTAGTAGAACTGGGAATCAAATACATTCTGTTTTATTCTGAAGTTGGTACACTCAACCACCTACTCAGGCATTTTTGTTTCTATTGTTGATACTGTTGCTGTTAAAAAAGGAAAATTGGGATTCTATTGCTTTCTAATATCCCTTTTCA
Organism: Myrmecophaga tridactyla; assembly: GCA_004026745.1. Lineage (NCBI taxonomy): Eukaryota > Metazoa > Chordata > Mammalia > Pilosa > Myrmecophagidae > Myrmecophaga > Myrmecophaga tridactyla. The sequence goes on along the minus strand of PVIY010001420.1, from coordinate 60,860 downwards.
GTTAATATTTTGTGAGCAATTTCCTATGATTAAATATGGCATTTTATGATATACCATAATCTCTTTATCCAACCCTTTAGTTGAATGTTTGGGCTCATAATTTTACATTATTAAAATAGCACTACAATGAATATCCATATAGACAAATCTCTGCATATTCCTCCCCCCCAAAATTCCTTAGGATGAATAGGAATTGCCATATCAGAAGTTATAAATATTCTCAAGGCAGTACTAGATTATTGCCAAATTGTTCTACATCAGTGGTTCTCAACCAGTTGGGTGGGGGGGCAATTTTGCCCCCAGAAGACATTTGTCAATGTCTGGAGGCATTTTTTTATTAGTGTAGTTGTTGGCTCACAGAAAAATCATGCAGAAAATATGGAATTCCTATTCATCCCTGTGCCAGTTTGAAAATATTATGTACCCCAGAAAAGCCATGTTTTAATCTTGATCCAATTTTATGGGAGCAGTTTTTGCTTTTAATCCTGATTCAATATTGTGTGCAGAAGCTTTTCATTAAATTATCTCCATGGAGATGTGGCATGCCCACTTGTGAGTGTGATCTTTTGTTTAGGTGGGGATGTGACTCCACCTATTCCAGGTGGGTCTTGAGTAGTTTACTGGAATCCTTTAAAAGAGGAAACATTTTGGAGAGATTCAGCAACAACGGAAACTTCAGAGCCAACAGAGAGAGTACAGACACGGGGCTTGGAGCCCAGCAAAGGCTGCCGTGTGCCTTCCCATAAGATGTTAAGCAAGCCAGAATCTGTAGAGAACTAAGGGAAGACAGAATCTGCCAGCTCCAGAGAAGAAGAGTGGGAACCTCCACAGGAACAGAGGCTGAAATAATGGAGCCCAGGAGCAAGGGATCAGCAGATGCCAGCCATTTGACTTCCCAGCTGACAGAGCTTTTCCTGACCCATCAGCCTTCCTTGAATTAAAGTATCTATCCCTGGATGTCTTAGTTTGGACATTTTTATAGGCTTAGAACTGTATACTTGTAAGTTATTAAATTCCCCTTTTTAAAAGCTGTTCCAATTCTGGTATATTGCATTCCATCAGACTTGGTAAACTGACACAATCCCCCTCCCACCACTCCCACACAGTTTTCCCTATTATTAACATTTTGCATTAGCATGATATCTTTCTTACAGTTGATTAAACAAATTATTATAATTATACTATTAACTATGGTCCATAGTTTACATTAGGGTTCACTCTGGAGACATTTTTAATTGTCATGACTGGGTGATCAGCTAGTGGGGAGAGGTCAAGGGTACTATTAACATCCCACAATGCACTACAGCCTCCCCAACATAGAATTACCTGATCCAAAATGTCAATAATGCTGCTGTTGAGAAATCCTATCCTACAAAATGGTTCCAACGGTATATTTCAGTCTTGAGATTAAATAAAGACTGTAATAAGGGCTCTTCCATTCATTTAAAAATGATTTATCAAGGACCTAGTGTATGCCAGATGCTATAGTAGGTGCTAGGTAAGCATTCAAGAAGGAGAGTCAGATCAACAGCGAAGAACAGAGGAGGTGGCTTGGCAGTAAATTTTTACTTCACTTGCTAATGTGCAAGTACTTTTATTTCATTTTATACTTTAATATCATTCCATATGATTCTGTATCAGATGGCAATATACAGCCTCACAAAGCTGCTACAAGAAATTATATATTGCTGTATTTCTACATACATAAATGATCGATCATGATTATTTTGAAGTTATTTCTCAAAAGCAAAACTGGTTGTTTCTAAAACAGAAATCCAAGGCTTTAAATATGAAACAGCCTTATGATGACAGTGGATCCTCTTTCCCCAGTTGACCTTTTAGCTCTTTAATTCAACATAGCAGATAATCCCAATTTGGTTAATTCTAAAGTGGAAAAATGTTTCCCTGCCCTTTATACTTTAAATTAATAGGCACTCCCTGAGTACCAGTTCCTTTCTGTCTGTGAGTAAAGCAGTCATGAGTAAAAAGAGGGGACCAAGTGAGAAGCTGCTCTTCTCATTTCTTCATTTAAAAAAAAATGAATCGCAAAGTGTAAGAGAGGGGAGAGAAGTCCTAGCACCTGGCTGTGCTTTCAGCCCCTTCTCCAGAGACTCCCCCTGCCTAGCACATCCACTGCCACTGGCTCCCCTCCAACTTGCTTCTCTTCATAATAATTTCAGGACTGTAATGAAAAGAAGATCCTACAGCAAAGCCAGGGCTCAAAGAAGAGGAAGTGAGAAGAATGTGACGTCAGTTTCGCATACCTGAAGACTGAAAAAGAAGCCAGACAACAGCTGTTCCATGTATATACCCTCTCATTTAGTGGTCCACTGGAAGTAAAAGGAGGAAGAAGAGGCTAAAGGGAAATTTGGGGTACCTCCTAAGAGAGGAGGGATTATAGCTTTACTTTACATTTGGTCCTCTTTTCCAGAGGACCTTATGCAGAAAAAAAAAAAAAACATAGACTGGTTTCCTTAGCAACCCTGGGATGATCTTTTCCACAATGTCCCAAGTCTACAATCCTTAATTCCATCAATCGTTAAAATTTTAAATATGTAATCATGCACATTATGTTACCAAATATCCATTAAAACTGTCAGCTCATTAAACTGTGCACAGCCATTTAAATTTAAAAGGAGAACATCTAATTTTTTTTAATTGAAGAAGTAAAGGCTAAAACATTCTGATAGTCTGATAAAATAGTATAGTCAGATAAATTCAGAAAAGATATGCATAGTACCCAATGCATATACCATGTCCAATCAGAAAAGCATAAAAAAAGCCTAACTTTTAATTCATGAATTGCCAACGTACATAACAATAAATTATTAAGTCTTGATTATAAGTATCAAGTTTTAGTTTTCATTTACCTTTTAATGTCAGCTGATTTTGTCTACAAGTTCTTGATTCAAATACTGTCATTTAACACTCCTTGGGATTTTTACAATAAAACTACAAGTGGTCAATCTAGAGATTTCATATGGGAATTTGTAGCAGAGAAACCAATGCATACTCACAGGGATACATATTGTAACATAGAAAAACAGGCAAATTGATCAGTTATAAGAAGAAATTTAACATACTTCTGTCTGTCAAATGCAGAATTTGCATTTTGGCCAGTAAATCCTGACAGTTTAATGCTCATTTGAAGCATCAGATTACATTTTTAAATATATCATACATGTGTGGAACTACCACCACGCTTTAAATAAAAGATCTCCTCTTACATGCAAGGTCCAGGGCCAGCCCCTGTGAATAAAGCCTGCTGGAATGTGCATTTTAAACATTAATAAAGACTTATATTTCTTAATTAATCCTTTTGAAAATGCTTTCCCATCATTTTGTTAGAATCAATTGATTTGATCTAATGATCAGTTCCTTACAAAAATACAATGGTGTAGGCATGACTGGACATATGATCCCTTTTTTTTTTTTGCATGAGCAAGCAGGCACCAGGAATCGAATCCGTGATTCCTATTTTTATAACTGTCTAAGACTCCTGACTCCAAGTCTAGAACATGTTTCATTTATTCTGATGTCTTTTACAGGTTAACAAGGTGATTCATAATACAGGAATTCAATTTTCAAACAAGTGGCTTTATCACATTGTGCAAGGAAAAGGTTTCTTAAAATACCCTGCAGGCACGTTTGGCCCCTCAGGTTGCTACCTATAGAGCTTATTTTGGGGTACAGGAATAGGGAATAAACAGAATTATTTGGAGAAAATAATACAACTAAATTGTTTATATTTGGTCCTCTTTTCTGAAATTTGGCATTTCTGAAATTGTTTTCAAACAGATTTCAAAGACAATACTGACGAAAATTAGAATTTTATCAGTGTTTATTCCCACATCACTTGGTCTCTAACATACTTATTATCCCTGGTGAGTGAACTAATAAGTATATAGCTGTGTTGGATTGGCTGCAATGGGCTATCCAGATGCATTACCACCTTTTGCTGACCTGCTCTGTGCCAGGAGGCTGACTCCCTAGAAACTGCAGGGCAGGGCTCCCCGCTATGTCCTCTAGGCCTCCAGCTGAGCTCAACCAATGAGTGAACCAATGAGGATAGGACAAGGTTTCATGAAGCTGGGCTTTGCAGGCTGAAAGGATTTAAGCTGGCAGAGAGAAAAGGGACAGATGTGAGTGCGCATCCAACAGTTAACAGTCAGCCGAGGCCACACAAGGGAGTGGCTGGGCATAAATTCTGCAGTTGCAGACCTGAGTTTGAATCCCAGCTCCAGCACCTACTATATGAGTGACGGAGCAAATTACCTCCTCTAAGCCTCAGTTTCTGTATCTGTAAAACGGGGGTGGTAAACAAACCTCAGGGGTTTGTTGAGAAGATTAAGAGACAATGTTTGCAGATGAGGTCATGCCTGGCTGAGTAAGGGCTTCATAAATGGAGTTATAGTTAATCAACATGGCTATCATTATGTTAAAAAAAAAAAAAGACATCCTAAAGAAGTACCTCATAAGCTCCCCATTTTTCTCACTCAGGTGAATAAGATTCCTTGTACTAAATTTGCAACTGCCTGAAGCTCTATTTTATGTTACGAAACAGAACTTATCATTAATGTGCAAAATCACTGTTCAGTCATTGACACCAATCAATTTAATAAGAAATGCTTAGAATTAGGAAGTTATACATGTATTTTTTTAAATGTCAGGAAAATATCTTTACTATTTTAGTCAAATAAATAAATATAGCCTAAATGCCTATAAATGACCAGGACATTTATGCATGTATTTTTTTAATGTTAGGAAAACTTCTTTACTATTTTAGTTAAATAAATAAATAAATTTAGCCTAAATGCCTATAAATGACCAGGAATCAAAGTTTCTCCTAAAATATCAAAAACCCAACCCACTTTTTTAAGGACTAAACTCTCTCTTTTATTATTAAAATTCCACTTTCCAAAAGAATGTGTTTACATTGCAAAATATCACCTTAAAATAAGTAACTAAAGCAGCAAGTAGCGTACCTGAAGGATCTTGCTGATTCTCCTATAAAGCAACTCAAAGCCATTTCAGAATAAAGTTTCATATGACACTTAACACTATATTAAATATGAAACACTGACTTCCAAATTAAACCAGCCTCATAAATAAATAGGTGGCCCAAACCTCAGGAACCAAAATAAACTGGTCAGATTAGTAAACATTTAGTTTATGGGTTGAGAAAAAATTAAGTTAACCTTAAATTACCTCGCCATGATTCTGCAGGGACTGTACTTTTCTGTAATCTATCCTCATGTACAAAGACGCAAATGCAATTTGTCATTGTGTTTATCGTGATCATGTGTCCGTCAGGAAGAAGGACAGAAGTAGCAAATGTTTCCTGTTTCAAGCACAAAATCAAGTTTGGTTCTGGGCTACTGGAGATGTTCGTGGGCTTGGGGAATCTTTAAAACACTATGTACAAAGCTGAAATAAAATTTTATGAAACTTTTTTATAATACTAGTGTTGGAGTAGGATCAACATCTGCCTTTTAAGTGAATCTCAGCAACTCAATCGCAGGATTGTAAAACTGTAGGACTGCAGTCTGTCAGCACTGACTCACAGAAATGAGGCATTTTCATCCCTGAATTACTAGATACCTTAAATTAATCCCTTTTGAGGTCAAACACTTCTAAATGCACTTATTTCAATGGAGATGATTCCAAAATGTACATATCCTTGACTTCTGAAACAGAAGATATTGGATGAAATTTAATTTGATTTATGATTATCATTATGAAGCTGAATTATTAAATATCTTACTTATATTACTAATAATTAATTTAGTGTCATTATAACACTATGTATTCTTAAATAAGTCTGTGTGCATAACATTTGGTCTGTTTTCCATCTCTTCTCTTCTATAATAAGCAATCAGTTCTTCCTACGTATACCGTGAGACAACAGAGCAGGATTTGAATGTGCAAAGACGGAGAAAGAGCAGTCCTGCCAGAAAGGATGTACAGTACAGAAATAGAAAAGCACCATCCAGGCACAGCAAACAGAAAGTAATTTAATTAGGATGGAGCTGGAGCTGTAGGAAGGGAAGAAACAGACTCTGGGCTGGAATAAAATTTAACTTTTTCACTTTAGACTCAATATGAGTCAGAATCAAGCCCAATTTCATGGGCATACAGTCACATGGAGCTTCCCATCCCTTTAGGTTAATGCTGTACTGTGTGAAAGTCTTAATAATTTTATCTTTAAATTTCTGTGTCATAAGGGAAGTCCAGCCATAGAGCATAAACTCTGTGCTTGAAGTCTCTACAGTACAGCCTCCTTCACCCCCATCCCTCCCACTCCCCAACCTGACCCTTCTCACCCTACCCCCTACCCCTGCCCCACCTCAACCTCAACAAGGGGTCCTTGGCTGCCTGGTGTCCCAGGCCTGGCGCAGCTTCCCCATGTCTCACCCCTGTCTGATGCAACGTGAAGCCGCAACCAAGTTCAGTAGTGAGGGAGAGGCCCGTGTGTGTTATCCCTCTCTGCTCCTAGTTGGGGTCAAGGCAAGGGGCATGGGGAGGGTCAATGTGTGATGCACACTCCACATCATCTTGGGGAAGGGGAAGGCTGCAAAGGTCCCCACCTAATTTGGGCGTATCAAGGTGCTTTGGACAGGCATCATATGGGGGACCCATCACCTAACACTAATGCAGATATTGAGAACATCCCAGGATGGAGGCCGCAACCCCTTGAGCATCACCCAACACTGTGGGTTGGAGTGGCATATCCTTGGAAGGAAAGATAGACTGTTCCACCAGGGCCCTGCATTCAGTATGCACTTGGCCCTATAGACGTAGTTTGGCCTTGCTTAGAATCTTACCCTTTAATCCAGCTTCTCTTCCTGTTTTTGATAGAGGCATTACTCTTCTCCAAATCACCCAGGTTTAAATTTCAAATAATCTTTGACCCAACTTTCTCCCCTCTTAGTCCAAATTCACATCTGCAGAACATCTCCCATTTATCCCCCTCTTTCATTCCCACTGGTTCTGTTTTAGTTCTGCTGCTCTTTGTGGACTCCTAGTGATTTTCACAGCTTTGAGTCATCTCATGTTCAATCCATCCAGGACTACCATTACCTTATTCCCCCCAAAACACCACTCTGATCATGTTAGCATATTTAAGGGCTCTTTGTGGACTACTGTTAATAAAGCTCAAAGTCTTTAGCTCAGGATTCAAAGTCCTTATTTGCCCTCACATTCCCTTCTACATTCATTCAATAGCATATGTGATGCTTTGGCCAAATTAAACCACTCACTGTTCCCTAAACATATTTTGTACTTGCTCATGGCTTTGTCTATGCTGAAGCTGATTTGCTGGAAATGGATCACTTCCTCCTACCCCAAAACCTTCTCCAACTGTGAAATCTCTTTCCAAGATCCAGCTTGAATGCCACCTCTTCCATGAAGTCCTCCCTCAAGAGCCCAGTCAATAAATGACTGTAAACATTTTGAGGGTAGGAAGCATGTCTTCTCACCTGTGTATGCCCACAGCACACACACACACACACACCTTCCCCACCTAGAGCCTTAAGTAACTTGGGAGCTCAGTGCATGTTTGTTGGAATTAATGAATAAATGACTCTGTTGGGTAAACAGACCAGGTTTTCTGAAAGCCTGGCACACCTGTAACTCTTTTGTGTCATGTCCTTTCCTCCTCACAGTTCACCCAACCAAACATCCAACTGCTTTTCAGACTCAAAGCCCATCAAACACCTGTATCAACACTATCAACACCACCAAAAAGTCATCTCACACTTTTTATTAATGTTTAAAATGCTATATTCTGAATGCTTGGAGTGATCCCCAAAAGAACACCTGTTACTTGAGCACTCTTATTTTCAACCCCTTGAGGGCAATTTTTTCATTACTATATTAAAGTGGGCCGTTTAATAAATGATAACTGTCAGGGAAAAAAGTTAAATTATAATCACTATGATCCATATTGGTAACCTAAGTGAATTGTTTTTCTTTTGCAATCTTTATTTTTCTACTAATTTCAAGTTTGGTTTTTTTTAGGATAGGGGAAAGTTATAAAAAATAATGAAAAGGGTTTTTTTACTGTCAAAACTTTTATTCAACTTTAGTATTTCACTAAATATTCTGCCTTTGACTACAGAATACCATGCTTATCATCATAATTTTTAAAAATGTCTTCAATGCCTTTCTCTTGCCCATATTATCCTCAAGAGGATAATCAATATAATCATCAAATTATTAAATTTTAAAGCTTAGTGTGATAAAATTTTCATCTCCTGAAGAATAAAAGTATAATAGCTGAATCTGAGCAAGAAACACAATGAAAATACAGTAGTTAATAAATAATCAGGGAGGATGGCTATATTTTTACACAGACCCTCAAAATGTTTACATATATAAAAATTACAACAGGATTAAAAGATATTGTATTTGAAAGGTTGTCAGTTTTCATTAAGGGAAATCTATAACAGCATGAAATGGAAAGGATGGGGAAAACGTTAGAATTAGGGAAGTATGCAACATTAATACAATCTTATAAAAACATATATCACATAAGATGTTAAAAGAAACAAAGTACACATATTTTGATAGGATACAATAAGATTTTGATGTAATTATCAATCATGTTTAAAGGACTCAAATGGAAGCTGGAAGGATTTAAATTTCTATATTTCTTGACTGCAAAGCTTGTTCAAAGCAACTAAGATAAGTGTAGAGCACAGCTCAGGGAAAGATTAGGATGGTCAAAATATGCTGAGCTCATATCTCAGTCTCAGATAAGGAGAACAAGTGAAATGAGATAAGGAAGAAAAAGAATACTAACAAACTTGATATCATTGTATCATTAACATTTCTTGAGTAACTGCAATGTACCAGGTACCCGATAGAGGACTTTAATGCAAAATCTCAATTTTCACAACAATAACCTTTGCAAGTTAAATGGTGTTAATCCCATTCTGCAGATAAGGAAAGTGGGACTTTCAGAGACAAAAAAATTCTACCAAGATCACATGGATAGGAAGAGGCTGAGCACAGTCTCTAACCCAGACCAGTGTGATTCCAAGTCCATCTACTCTGACATTCTGTTACCCGACAGGATAGCAGAGTGATCATAAAACTCAAGAAGGAAACACAAAAGGAAGGATATAAAAGAGAAAAGCCTATGGAGAAAGAAGAGAGATAAACTAATGGTGACTGTAGTATACCATAAAAAGGAAATGAAGTAGTTTTCCCAAGGAATAGTATAGAAAGTAAAAAGTACAAAAGAGGGCGGGCCACGGTGGCTCAGCAGGTAAGAATGCTTGCCTGCCATGCCCGAGGACCCGGGTTTGATTCCCGGTGCCTGCCCATGTTAAAAAAAAAAAAATGCTAAAAAAAAAAAAAAGTACAAAAGCACAGCAATATAAAAATATAGAAATTACCTAAATCTCCATAACAAAAAGACAAACAATCCAATTCTAAAATGTACAAAGGACTTGAATATACATTTATCCAAAGAAGATATAAACATGCCAGTAAGCACGTGAAAAGATGTTCAACATCATTAGCTATTAGGGAAATGCAAATCAAAACTACAATGAGATATGAACTCACACTCACTCTAAAGGCTGTGATTTAAAAAATGGAAGATGAGCATTGAGGAGGATGCAGAGAAATAGGAGCCCTCATACATTCTTGGTGGGAATGCAAAATGGTACGGCCATTGTAGAAAACAGCTTGGCAGTTACTCAAAAACTTAAACAAAGAATTATCATATGACCTGGTAATTCCACTTCTACATATATACCCAAAAGAACTGAAAGCAGGAACTCAGATAGATATTAGTACACCAATATTCATAGCAGCATATTCACAACAACTGAGAGGTGGAAGCAAGCCAAATGTCCATCAGAAGATGAAGGGATAGACAAAATGTGGTATATATGTACAATGAAATATTACTCAGCCTTAAAAAAGAATGAAGTTCTGATACATGCCACTACATGAATGAACCCTGAAGACACCACGTTGAGTGAAATAAGTGAGACACAAAGGAACAAATATTTTATGATTCCACTTACATGAAGTAGCTAGAATATGCAAATGCATAGACACAGAAAGTACAGTACAAGTTATCAGGAGCAAGGAGGAGGGAGAATGGAGAACTAATGCATAAGTATAGGGTTAGGGTATAAGGTTTCTAATTGGAGTGGTGGGAAAGTTCTGGTAATAAATGGTACTAAGGGTAGCACAATACTGTGAATGTAAGTGATTCCACCAAATAATGCTTGGTTGAGAAGAGAAAGTTTATGTTCTATATACATTTTCACAATTAAAAAAGAGAACAACTAAAGAGATAATGACAATTAAATGCCATACTTGATCCTGAACTAGATCTAATAATGGAGGACAAAAAGGCTCAAAAGGACATTACTGGGGCATATGAGAAACTTGGAATATACACTGAAAGCTTTGTATCAGTGTTAATGTTCTTGAACTTCATAACTGTACTTACTGTGGTGACATAACTGAATATCTTCATTCTAAGAAAATTTACATGGAAGTATTACGTATTCAAAGAGCATGCTATATACAACAGATTTTCAAATGCTTAGAAGATGGATAGGTAAGTAGATAGATAGATAGATAGATAGATAGGTGATAGCTTGCTAGATAGATACATAGAATGAAACAGCAAATATGGCAAAATGTTAAAGTTGGTGTAACTGGATATCAGAGGGGTGTGGGGAGGAATGTTGGAGTTCTCTATCTGGGTTTTATTATGTATTATTTTTGCAACTCTCCTGTATTCAAAATTTTAAAAATTAAGGGATTAAAATAAATATATAGAATCCAATGGAGAAAGAAAAAAGAAATAGTCTGATCAGAAAGAAATGAAGGCAAAAAGTGAACTAAGATCTTAAACTCCCAACTTTTTTTGCTTTTTGTCAGTCCAGTCTTCTTTACAGCCATCATCACTACCTTGAGGGAAGAAACAAACTCCTCTTTACCAATGTCAGCTCCAAGTTTATAAGGCACCTTTGCTACTCTTCTGTAGAGTAAGGGTGGGACCCAGAGGAAACATCAATGCTGAAAACTTGATTTTCTATGCCTATGATAATAGCTATAGCCACAATTCCAGGCAGTAGGGAAACAAGTGCTGAGGAAGCAGTCCTTTATGTTCTTGAATAAAGGACAGTATATGAGCAGTATTAAATAAAATTAGGAGTTGAAAGAGGACAGTAAGAAATAAAAGCTACAGAAATGGGAGTAATCAACTGGGGGTAATACAAAAAAGCAGAGGGAATAAAAAAAAAAAGACTGCAGTTTCAGGCAATAACAAGTACATCCAACCAGGAAGAGGTTCATTTGTTTGTCTGTTTGTTTGTTTTTCAGCTCAAGCACAAAAAAGAATATGAAAATAATAGAAAAGAAAATAGTTTGATGATTTCTTTGCCATTTTTCTTTAAAGAATCTTCAGTCTGTCAGTTGTTAAATGCTTTCATTTCTTCCCATGGCTTTATAGGATTGCAGAGAAATAGACATTTGTTGAAGATCTTTTATTGGTTGCTCTACCTAAACCTATCCAAGTTTTAAAGGATATAATTAATAGTTCACCTAATCAATAACAAAAAGTTAACCAAAGTGGTATTTTGAAAGCCACTGCTTGATATTAAAGTTGTTATGCTGATAAACATCTCACAAAAAAGTATGACACTTAGTCTTAATAAAAGCTTTTAAATATTCTGTAAAAGTTGTCAACTTTCAGAAGAAATAGACTAAATTTTACCTCCTATAGTGTCCTTTTCACATTCTGATCAACAGACTGCAAACTGCAGAGAAGCATGTAGCTCTACAGAACAACTGAAAAAGTGCTCATAAAATGATGAAATAAAACTTTGAATTTTTATGCGTCTCAAAGAAGTCTCATAGACAGTGACATATAGTTTGATCATGTTCAGTGAATAAATCCTGAAGAAATTAGAAGTGATTGGCTTTCAGATCCAGTATCTAATATCAAGTAAAATGAAAGGCTTAGAAGCACCATACAACATCATGTTGGATTTCCTTTACCCCTTGAAACTAGCATGTTTCCCCTGCTATTTGCCTTTGGAGTTGCTAAAAAATGTATCAATAGCTTTGTTGTGTTGTTTTATAAACTAAATACCTACTTGTCCAGTACTGTCAAAAGCTGACTACAGATAGTGCTGATTCCTATGTAAGGACAAAGATAATTAACTTCTCTATTTGTACAACTTCTCTGAACTCAGCAAAAGTATAGTTAACATAGAAGCAATGGAGTCATAAATGATCAAAGGACCATTCTCCTTTGACTTTTCCCTCTCTTTCTCTTATTCCCTACCTTGGAACTCATGCAAATTAAAGCTAGATAATGTGATGTGAAAGTATTTGGGTATTTTGCTCCTATCCATCCCTGAATTAGAGGATGAAAATGCATTATGATCCCAAGAAGACATCAGAGACACCAAAATGCCCCCCCCCTTTTTTTTCAGTTTAACACTGGGATTCTAGGATAGACATCTTTTTCTAGCAATTCACAAATGTATTCTAAAACCATGCACTGATATTCTTAAAGAGAAATATCTTGGATTGAGAAACACATGGTATTAATAGGGTGTGATATGTAGCCGCCTTGTAATATTCAAATTTCCAAAAAGCCACTGCATATTAGCAAAAGACCATTACTTTTGTAATGGTGTAGTAACATTCTAACTAGTCTAAACTTAAGAAGGAATTTAAAAAGAAGGGTTCATTCACTAAGGTGCTCCTGGATGCCAAAGAGTAACTGAAGGGTTGGCTCCCAGGCCAATGGGAAGGAAGGGACAAGGCACAGTCCTACCTGGTAGGCATCAGGAATGTTGACTGTTTCTCCATGCTCTCCGACATAGCCAATGATGCCTTTGCCCCAGGGAACCTGCACCTCATTTGAGTTCTCTGTGTTGCTGCAGGGCAGCAGTGGGGTTCCTGCATGCACATCAAAGAATTTGGAGACCAAACTCTTCTTGCCAGCTGCTGCCCCTTCCACTAGAAAAAGAGAGCAGCGGTCAGCATCCACCATGAGGCAGACAAAGATGAGGATCTTGTAGCTCAGACTGGTGAGGTCAAGGTCATTGGAGATATCCTTGACCAGCTCTAGGAAGAATTGACGCTCATTGTGCTTTTTGAGGTGGCACTTGTAGTCGATGGCCGTAGGGGGGTACTGAGGCAGATTCACCCTTGATTCCAGTAGGGCACTGAGAATGTGGGCTGTGGTGGGAGGCAGGGAGCTGGCCTTCCGGAGAAGTGCCCGTCGCCGCACACTGCTCAAGGGCTCCTCGGCCCGGGAGGTCACCTGTTCATCGTAAGTCCTGTTCACATGGATGGCCTTGGAGCGGGCAAAACTCTTTCTTAGCTCTTTCTGAGAGGCTCTCCGCTGCAAACTCCCATCACCCCGGGTCCCACTAGCCCAGCTGGGACTCAAGGGAACTCCACCAGAGCTCCCACCACAAGGAATGGGCTGGCTGCTGGCCGAGCCATTTGGTCCAGTGCCACCACCAATGCTGCTGCTACCTCTGCCACCACTGTGAGCCAAGCTGCTGGTGCCAGTCAACATGGGCCTTGGGCCTAAAGAACCCTGACCCTCACAGTGCCTCTGCAGCCACTTCTCCACCATCTCCTGCTTCCCCTTCCGCATCAAGTAATCTTCGAACAACTCTGGATGCCTGTCCAGGAAACTTTCCACCTCCCCAAAGTCCATGAGGGCGGCTGTTATGGTCCCAGGCACACCTTTAGATGTCTCTCTTCACTTTGATCAAATGTTGACCTGCCCTGAATTCTTTAGCGGGGCCTGCACATGTCTAGTCCCACCACTAGTCCCAGCTGGTGCTGTCACCTCTCCTGCCAGCTGCAGATTATGCCCAGAAGGAGGTACCCCTTCCTTCTCTGGCTCAAAGAGTGGCTGGCAGGAATCCCACTCCCTCGTCCTGCTCCTTCTCCACACAGGTGCCCCGCACTGAGCTGCTGTCACTGCCACAGCGCCTGTTCTGAAACACCGAACCAACGCTGCTCTTACTCTGGCTGCGGCACCGCGGCGGCGGCGGCGGCGGCGGCGGCGGCGGCGGCGGCGGCGGCGGCGCGGCGGCTGTTGCTGCGGCTGTAACCAGTAGAGTGGACCACTGTGAAAAGAAGGGGGCAGGACACGCCCCTAAATGAAGCACGGGACTTGAAGCCCAGAGGGAGGTGGAAGGAGGGAATCGCAGATACCAGACAAACCAAAGTCCGCGGTCCACGATGCCAGGCAGTTCCTGAAAGTGTCTCCGGACTGCTGGAATCAAAGCCTGAAACACGGTAGACTCCAGACTGGAAACTGATTAGAAGGGGGAAATGCACCTTGTTCCTCCCCCTTCCTTACCCCTCCAGCCCTCCCTATTCCCCGCCCCTTAATCCTTCTGTGCTTCAAGGAGGTCCCGCAGGAGCACAGCGGGAGCCCAAATTCAAGGAAGGGTTGCTGTTTTACAGGGATCAGAACCCGAAAGCGGACTCGGAGGAAATGAGGACGCTCAGAGACCGTCAGGGTTATTTTTCTGGGATGTGACTGTGAATTGTTAGGTTCCCTGGATTCCTGGGGTTGCCCACTAACATTGTCCAGTTCCTTGTGGACGTTCAGAAAATATTAATGAAACTGAATTTCCCCGAATTAGCAAATGAATTTCCCCATGTGAGCACTTCAAGAGCTTAAGCATCCGGTAGCTGTATAGCTTTTATCGTGTGACCGTGTGATTGTAGGAACTTGTGACTGACTTTCCCTTTGTTCAGTGTATGGGTAGATGAGTATTAAGATAAAGACATGCATGAAAAAAAAAAAATAGGTCAGGAATATCGGGGGAAATTACCCCGTGTACACTTTGGACAATAGTTATGGTACTACTTAATCTTTCATCAACTGTAACAACTGTAACTATTGTTAAAAAAAAAATAGAATTACACAAAAAAAGTGCTATCGATTGTAACAAACTTACCACACCAATGCAAGTGTTAGTGGTGGGGTGGTGTATGGGAATCCTGTATTTTATGCATGATTGTTCTGAAAACCTACAACTTCTCCAATTAAAAAATTTAATTAAAAAATCGAGATTAGGCATCACAGATGGGGTTGCGGGCATAAAATGCAGTAACAGGAATTAGGGAGACTGCCTCACAGAGGCTTACAGTAGAGTGGACTTGGCCACAGGGCTTCGTTTCAACAGTCCTGCACACTCGGTTGTTTCTCCTCCTTTCCTGAACGACTTGCCATCTCCTCTTTCCTTCTCCACTCAATCCTGCAAGACCGCCAATGCTTCTTTTAATCTCAGCGTTCCGGGGCTTGTACTTAACCATTTCTCTTCCGTGGGAGACTTTCTTTCTCCTTCCCTGGGGATGCTTGCATCCGGCTTGTCTCGTCTAGTTAGGCTGAGACCAGGGATCTCCTCTTTTGTGGGAAACAAAAGCAGATAGAGAACCATCCAGTTTCCTAGGTCAGTGGGACAAACTGAAGGACTCTTTAATAATGCTAGTGATTGGGATTAATAGAAACAAGCCCCAGAAGAGGTTAGTAGAGATAGAGCTTCTATTGGGTATCCATGCACAGTTTCCGAACTGCCTTAATTTTGTAAGATATCTTCAAAGTCAAGCAGACAAGGTTTAGTGAGTGCCTACTATATGTTGATCATTTTTAAGTGCTGTATTAATTTAATCCTCACAACAGACCTGTGAGTGGGGAATATAATTTTTCCATTTTACAGAGAAGTTGAACAACTAGCCAAAGGTACAGTCAGGGCCAGACCGAGAATGTCAATCCATTTAGTTTGACTCCAGAGTGTGACATACTTATAGCCATATCACCAGACCGGCTCCCACCTGTGTCAGCTGAATCCTGTCTCTGCCAGGATTTGGGCCAGTAACAGGGATGCAGTGACTCAGGCACATTTCCAATAAAGTTGCTCCAAAAGCACCAGGAGGAGTAGAGAGGGGGAAAAGAGGCACTTACTTGAAAATTCCAAATTTCTGACCTTAGCCACCATGGTCAAGGACATGCATGGCTGTGAACAGAGCCAAGCCCCTGCCTTTGTGGGCTTACATTACGGTACGGAGACAGACAATTAAAAACTAAGAAAATAAATATACAGAACAACATGCTATTCATGAAAAGTGCTATGAAGGAAAACAAAGCATGACAAAGGAAAAAGTGATGAGGTAGTGGAAAGAAGTTTCTGAGGAGGGGCCACCTGAGCAGAGATCGGAGGAAAGTGTGGGATTGAGCTGTGTTCATATCTGGAAAAAGAAGGTACTAAGTACAGGAAGCAACTGCTAAAGCCAAGAGATGTAATATGTTTGGAGTATTTAAGACACAGCAAGAAGACCAGCTAGGAGACAGTGAACCAAGTACAGAATATTGGCACTGCTGTTTGGAGCTGCTGGTTGCTGAGGTGAGTGATGATCAAGAATGAAAGAAAAAAAAAACTGCTTAGTACAGTACTTGGTACACAGAAAGTGCTTCTTTGTTACTGCTGTATTACTTTTATTATTATCATTATCATCCTAGTGTGTAGTAAATGGAAACCTCATGGCATGTGGTCACATCGCTGGTCACTTGAGTAAAGAGTAAAGTCAGCAAACCCCTGGTTTGCCAGAGCTGGCTCATAAGGACTCATGAGGCTATTTTTGTATCGCCTTCCAATGACATGTTTAGTGATGTCATCTTGGTAGCTTGAAATTAGCCATGAAGGGAGTGTTTACACCATGAAAATCAGCAAATGCTACACATCAGGGCTCCCCCCCCCAACCCAGATTGCTGATTGTTAAAACATTAGCAAAAAGTGGAAACAACGCAAATATCTATCAACAGATAAATAAAATGTGGTATAACCATACAATGGAATATTATTTAGCCATAAAAAGGAATGAAGTATTGATACATGCTGCAGCACGGATGAACCTCGACAACATGCTGCAAAGTGAAAGAAGTCAGCCTCAAAGGACAGCATATGGTATGATTTTATTTGTATGAAATAAACAGAAGGCAAATCCATAGAGACAGAAACTAGATTAGTGGTTGTCAGGGGCTGAGGGGATAGGGGTCAGGGAGAGAGGGGTGGCTGTTAACAGGTTAACTACCCATTTAGTAGTTACTCCCAATACCTCTTTCTCCAAAGTCCCTAAAAACCACTCATCTGCTTTCTGTCTCTATGGATTTGCCTATTCTGGATATTTCATATAAATGGAATAAAAATATATGGCCCTTTGTGTCTGGTTCTTTCACTAAGCATCATGTTTTCAAGGTTCATCTGTGTTGTAGCATTTACCAAAACTTCATTCCTTTTTCTTATATCTGTTCACCCACTGATGAACATGTCAGTTGTTTCCATCTTCTGACCATTGTAAACGGTGGTATGAACTTTCATGTACACATTTTGGTTTGAAAACCTGTTTTCAATTTCTTGGGGTGTATATTTATGAGTGAAATTGCAGAGTCATATGGTTGTTCTACATTAAAACTTACTGAGGAACCACCAAACTGTTTTCCACAGCAGTTGCACAATTTTACATCCCCACCAGCAACTGGTAAGGGTTCCAATTTCTCCACATCATCACCAACACTTGTTAATTTCTGAGGTTTTTTTTTTATTATAGCCATCCTGGTCAGTATAAAGTAGTCTTTCATTGCGGTTTTTATTTGTTTTCCCCTAATGGCTAACCATAGTGAGCATCTTTTTATGCCCTTTTGGCCATTTGTATACAGTCTCTTGAGAAACATCTATTCTTTAGTTCTTTACCCAGTTTAAAAATTTTTTCTTAGAGAAGTTGTAGGTTTACAGAAAAATCATGGAGTAAATACAGAGCTTCCATATATACCCACCTCAAACAACCATATAGTTTTCCCTACCAGTAACACTTTACATTAGTATGATACCTTTGTTACAACTGATGAAACAATATTATAATGATACTATCAAATACATTCAATAGTTTATATTAGGGTTCACAATTTCTGATGTACAATCCTACAGTTTTTTAAAAATTGTTTTTTTAGTAACATGTATGTAGCCTACACTTTTCCCTTTTAACACATTCAAATATATAATTCAGCGCTGCTAATTATATTCACAATATCGTGCCACCATAACCACCATCCATTACCAAAACTCTTCCTCATCCCAAATAGAAATGCTATACAAATTAAAGCAATACTCCCCATTCCCTAGCCCCACCCCTGTCTCTGGTAATCTATATTCTAGTTTCTGACTGTATGAGTTTGCTTATACTAATTATTTCATACCAGTGAGATCATACAATATTTGTCCTTTTGTGACTGGTTTGTTTCACACATCTTCAAGGTTCATCCTGTTGTTCCATATATCAGAACTTCATTTCTTTTTACATCTGAATGATATATATATATATATATATATATATATATATATATATATATATTATTATATATATACCACATTTTATTTATCCATGCATCTGTTGATAGACACTTGCGTTTCTTCCATCATTTGGCAATTCTGAGTAATACTATGAACATCAGTGAACAAATATCAATTCAAGCCCCTATTTTCAATTCTTTTAATTATATACCTAGGTGTGGGGTTCCTGAACCATATGGTAATTCTATACTGATCATCCTGAGGAACTACCAAACTGTTTTCACAGTGTCTACATCATTTCACATTCCAACCAATAATGAATGAGTGTTCATATTTCTGCAAATCTTCTCCAGCATTAACTTTCTATTTTTTTTTTTTAATAGTAGCCATTCTAGTGAATGTGAAAGGTATCTCATTGTGGTTGTGATCTGCATTTCCCTAATGGTTAATGATGTACAAATCTTTTAATGAGCTATTTGGCCATTTATATATCTTCTTTGGAGAAATGTCTATTCAAGTCTTTGGCCCATTTTTAAAAATTGGGTTATTTATCTTTTTGCTATTGAGTTGTATGTCTTTAAATATTCTGGATATTAAACGCTTATTGGATATATGGTTTCCAAATATTTTCCCTCATTCTGTAAGTCTTTTTGCTTTCATGATGAAGTTCTTTAATGTGCAAAAGTTTTAAATTTTTACTAACTCCCATTTACCTGTTTTTCAACTTTGTTGATCATGCTTTGGGTATAAAGTCTAAGAAACCATTGCCTAACCCAGGGTTATGACAATGCTTTTCTATCTTCTCTTACAGGATTTTAATAGTTTTGATTCTTCTATTTAGGTCTTCAATCCATTTTGAGTTACTCTTCATATGTTGTGTGTGAAAGGAGTCCACTTTCATTCTTTCGCATATGGATATCAGTTTTCCCAGCACCATTTGTTGAAGAGACTATTCTTTCTCCATTTATGGATGTGGCACTTTTACAAGAATGAATTGGTCATCTTTTGTGGCTCAGATGCGGCCTCACTCTCTTTAGGCCCAACTCTGTGGGTGAGGTGGTTGCCCTCCCCCCATGTGTGACATAATATCCAGGGGTGAAGGACTCCCTGGTGACGTGGAGGTCAAGTGTTGCACGGTGGGATCACTGGTCCCAGTCTGGACATACAGGGTTCTCTGATGTGACTATTGGGCAAAATTATGAGTAGATTTAACTTTGCCATTGCAGAAATGTTTCATATGGGCAAGCCTCAAAATCAAGGACTTGGTTTATTAACTTGGGAGTCTCTAATACTGGAGAGAATATTAGAAATTCCCCTGATGGGGAAGTTTAATGGTTCCATATTTTTTTCTTGAGTCCCTCAAGGAAACTTTGCAAACACTTTTTTTATTTTTTTGCCTCAACTACTCACGAATGTTTCAGGGTATTACATTAACCTGTACAGAGTTGCTCAGATGTGGCCTCTCTCTTTAAGTCAACTCTGCAAATAAAATATTACCCTCTTCCCTATGTGGGACATGACTCCTAGGGATGAGCCTGATCCTGGCATTGTGGGATTGATAGTGCCTTCTTGTCCAAAAGTGGGAAAAGAAATGAAACAAACTAAAGTTTCAGCAGCTAAGAGATTTCAAACAGAGTCAAGAGGTCATTCTGGAAGTTACTCTTGTGCAAGTTCTAGCCTGATATTGCAAATTGCCACTGTAAAGTCCCAACCAACAGTATTCCTAAAAACTCTAAAGAATACCCTGGGTTCTATCCAAGACTCTATAAATGCTTTATGTAGTATATTTATTTTTTCAGAAACATTTATTTTTTTTTTTTCAGAGAGCCTCTAGATTGTTTCTATGCCAGATAAGCCCTGAAATCCAGAGGTACCGATCTCTTCAAGAACATCAACCAGTTTTATTCCTCTATGCCATAAGGTCGACACCCCTTTCTAACACAAAGAATTGAGAAAGGTCATTACCCAGATATCTCTGAAGATTAAGTGAATGAGCAAATGAGAGAGAGGATGTATAACTGAGAAATTAGGATTTAACAAATGATTATGATTACTGACTCTTTATACAGATTATTCTCTTTAGTTTCTAGTATATCAGAACAGTCAGAAAGAAATACCTGAAATTGTTGAGCTGTAATCCAGTAGCCTTGATCTTTGATACTGAATATATAAATATAAAGCTTTTATCATGTGACACTGTGATTGTAAAAACGATGTGATTGTAAAAACCACGTGACTGACACTTCCCTTTATCTAGTGTCTGGGAAGAGGAGTAATAAAATAAAGACACACATGAAAAAAAATAATAGATTGGGAACATGGGGGAAAAATATCCCTATATAAACTGGGGACAATAGTTATAGTTTAATAATCTTTCACTAATTGCAACAAATGTAACTACTGTTTAAAAAACAGAATTACAAAAAATATATTATCATCAACTGTAACAAATTTTCCACACCAATGCAAATGTTGGTGGTGTGGTGGTATTTGACAATCCTGTACTTTGTGCATGATTATTCTGTAAACTCACAACTTCTCTAATAATTTTTTTAAAGACCCCTCCTGGTTGAATTGGGGCATACTTTAACTGAAGTAACGTTATCAAGAGGTCCTACATACAATGGGTTCACACTCACAGGAATGGATTAAGTTTAATAACATCTTTTTCTGGGGCACATAGCTCCAAACTACCACAACAAACCAGAGAGGAGTTTTCTGGTTCAGTCTTTCAGTACCTGATAGACTGGCACTGACACACAGACACCCCAATATGTGGACAGTGGGTACTCAGCTCCCTCCAGAATAGGGAGAGGGACTTAAAATGGGAGTGCCTGCTGGCTCTACTGCATCAGGGAATGGACGGTAGGGCTATAATGACACCAAGAGTTTCTCCTACCTTTTTAAAGCCGAGTTTCCTTGATTCATCATCCATCCAGTTACTCAACCCTTTAACTGTTTTCCAGAGTTTAAGGATGATAGCTTTACCATTTTTTCTAGTTGTTCAAAGATTCTGTGGAGAAAACGGCAATTTAGAGCATCTTATACCACCATCTTGGTCAACCAGAAGTCCTGATATATCCATTTTTTAATTGGTTGGTTTGTCTTTCTGTTGTTGAATTGTAGTGGTTTTTTATGTTTTGGCTACAAGTCCCTTATCAGAGGCATCATTTGGAAATATCTTCTCCCATTCTTTTGAAAGTGAAAAGTTGTTTTTTCACTTTCTTGATAGTGTCCTTTGAAATACAAAATTCTTTAATTTTGAAGTCTAAAATATATATTTTATTCTTTTCTCACTTGTGCTTTTGGTGAATATTTAAGAAACCATTTTCAAACCCAAGGCCATATCAATCTTCTCCCTGTTTTCTTCTACGATTTTTATACCTTAGCTCTGATATTAAGTCTTTGACTGTTTTCAGTTAATTTTTCTATATGGTGTAAAGTAAGGTCCAACTTCATTCTTTTGCATGGAACTATCTGTTGTCCCATCTCCATCTGTTGAAGAGATTGTTTTTTCTTTCACTGAATGGTCTTGGCATCATTATTTAAAATCAATGTACCAGAGATGTTTGGGTTTACTTCTGGACTTTCAATTCTATTCCAATGATCTATGTCTATTCTCATACCAGTACCACATTATTCTGATTACTGTAGCTGGTAGTTCAGACCATATTTTACATCAAAGAAGTGGGCCATAAACATAAGGGGGAAATTGTGGGGGTTTTGGGGAAGACTTAATAGATCTACATAAGTTGCTAAACATTGACCTCTCACTAGGAACATTAAAAATTGCTTTTATCTGTTTCATAGCTGATTATTTAAATACCGTCATTAGAAATTAAAGCAGTTGTGGAACTACAAGCTCTAATATGAGAATCAAAATATGAAGTTCAAAAGTATAATTTCTTCACCATCTGAGTACATTGTTTAAAAGATAAAAATTTGATATAATATCAGAATAATATCCTTGTTAATGTTTATGTTGACCTTATCATCCTTTATTTCAAAAGACAATTCTTCTCACTTAAAGGAAAACTGTTTCAAAAGATTTGTTCTTTCACCCTGTAAAAGTGAAGTGCTAAAATAGTTTAACATATGACATAAGAAGTGTTTAGGAAGTATTACAATATTTAAAAAAATTTTTTCTAAAATTTATCATATATTTAAAATTTGTATAAAATTCCTAAAAATTTAACAATTTTTTCATTGTCTGTGTTATATCCTAATACTGATCTTTGTGATGTTAGATGTATTAGTCATGGTTTCAGTTATTTATAAAAAAATTTACAGACCATAAGAACAATCAAATTTACTTGTCAGTTATACTACTTTGCTCAAAAGCTTCTAAAACTTAAACTTTCTGTAACACACTATCTAACTTAACCTGTCTAGTTAGTTTATTTAAATGATACAGCTTTATTTGACATGGAACCTGAAATAAAGAATAAAGTCTTAAGCATAAAATAAGTACTTGAAAAGTCTCTTAAGGGACTAAAGAAAATGTGAAACTCTTCAACTTCCCCACATGGGGAATTTCTACTATTCTCTTAAGCAATAATGGCTGCCAATTTAATAAGTCAAGTCCTTAATATTAAAGCATGTCCGCATGAAACATTTCACTAATGGCAAAATTAAGCCTACTTATAATTAATGCCTGAGTCACCCCCCAGAGAATGTCTTTTGTTGCTCAAGTGTGCTCTCTTTCTCAGCCAAGCTCTACAAATAAACTGACTATCTTTCTCCCTACATGGGACATGACTTCCAGGGATGTAAGTCTCGCTGGAAAAATGAGACATGATTTCCGAGAATGAGCCTGGCCCTTGAATCACAGAATTAGTTAACCAAAAAAGGAAGATGAAATTTTGGTGGCTAAGAAATTTCAAGTAAATCATTCTAGAAGTTTTTCTTATACAAATTTCAGCCAGATATTGCAAACTGCCACAGTATGCCATTCCACAACCAAACCTCTAGATATCCTGGGTTCCATCTTGCTCCTGCTTCTTTTCAGACCATATATACAGTTTCTCACCTAGTTCATTTCTTCCAGGTTAGGAGCCTTTCACAATAAACTTCTCCTCACCAGAGACTATACTTCTGTTTCCCACGCTCAACCAGCTACCCTCAATAGCACAGTCAGAGACTTCTACGCTCCCACAAGTAGGGCTTGAGACCCCACTGACAGCTTGAAGCAATTACAAAAGATGGACTATCAGCCTGAATTACTTTAAGATTAAGGGAAATTAAGTCTCTGAGGGGGAAATCAGATAGGGTTAGAATTAGGGTTTTGGCTTGGTTGAGCAAAGGGCAAATTTCCAGAAGCAGTCAGGCCTCAAGGAGAAAAACATCTCTGAGAAGAATGGCAATAAACAGCACCTGGTGCCAAACAACCCCCACCTAAGTGAGTCGTCTGTGGAGAAGGGTGGAGCCAACTGACCCACGCAAGATTAGATTAGATTATTTCAGTTGAGTCATTCCCCAAGGTGGGTCTTAATCCTCTTACTGGAGTTTTTTATAAGAGGATAAAAGACAGAAGACAGAAAAAAGTCAGAGAAACTTAGAAAGAAAAGCCATAGAAAGTTAGAGAGAAGGACACAAGAAGCTAAGAGAGACAGAAGCTAAAACAGAGAAATGCAAAGAAGCTCAGAGAAAAGAGAGAAACACACTGAAGCTAGACGCTAAAAGCAACAAATCACAGGAGAGAAGGAAGAGACAAGTAGACATCCCATGAACCATCCCAGGTGTCAGAGGACCTAAGGATGCCAGCAGCCTATCTTCAGAGTCCAGGTATCATCCTATTGATGCCTTAATAAATCTCCATTGTAAAAGCCAACCCATTTCTGGTTCATTGTGTTCTGTCAGCTTTAGCAAACCAAAATACCTAGGAATAGGGCAGGCCACAGTGGCTCAGCAGGTAAGAACGCTTACCTGCTGTGCTCCAGTACCCGGGTTCGATTCCTGGTGCCTGCCCATGTTAAAAAAAAAAAAAAAGAAAACAAAACAAAATACCTAGGAATAAATTTAACCAAGGATATAAAGGAGTTATACACAGAGAACTACAAAACATTGTTAAGAGAAATCAAAGACCTAAATAAATGGAAGATCTTTGGGGTTCATAAATTTGATGACTAAACATTGTTAAGAAGTCAGTTCTACCCAAATTGATTTAAAGATTCAATGCACTCCCTATCAAAATTCCAACAGCCTGATATAACATTTACAATGTGACTGTATGATTGTGAAAACCATGTGTCTGATGCTCTTTTTATCCAGGGTATGGACAGATGAGTTAAAAGATACATGGATAAAATAAATAAATAAATAATGGGGGGACAAAAGGTAAAATAAATTCAGTAGATGGAAATACTAGTGGTCAATGAGAGGGAAGGGTAAGGGGTACAGTATATATGAGTTTTTTTTTCTTTATATTTCTTTTTCTGGAGTGATACAAATGTTCTAAAAAACAATCATGGCAATGAAAACGCAACTATGTGATGATATTGTGAGCTTCTGATTGTATACCATATATAGAATGTATGTATGTGAAGATTTCTCAATAAAAATATTTTTTAAATTAGGCCTAAGAGACACCCCTAGAGAACCTCTTTTGTTGCTCAGATGTGGCCTATCTCTCTCTTTCAGTCAACATGGCAAGCACACTCACTACCCTCCCTGCTCTACGTGGGACATAACTCCCAGGGGTATAAACCTCCCTGCCAACATGGGACAGAAATCTTAGAATGAACTGGGACTCAGCATCAGGCAATTGAGAAAACCTTCTTGACTGAAAAAGGGAAAAGAGAAATGAGACAAAATAAAGTGTCAATGGCTGAGAGATTTCAAACAGAGTCAAGAGGTTATCCTGGAGGTTATTCTTACACATTATATAGAGCTCCCTTTTTAGTTTATGCTGTATTAGAGTGGCTAGAAGGAAGTACCTGAAACTGTAGAGCTGTGTTCCAATAGCCATGTTTCTTGATGACTGTATAACGTATAGCTTTCACAATGTGACCATGTAATTGTTAAAACCTTGTGTCTGATGCTTCTTTTCTCTATGGTATGGACAGATAAGTAAAAAACATGGATAAGAAATAAACAAATAATAGGGGGAACGAAGGTTAAAATAAGCTTAGTAGATTGAAATACTAGTGGTCAATGAAAGGGAGTCGTAAGGGGTATGGCATGTTTGAGTTTTTTCTTTTTTCCTTCTTTTGATAAAGGAGGCAAGTGTTCAAAAAGATGGTCAAGGTGATGAATATACAATGGTGTGATGATACTGTGAGCCACTGATTGTAACCATATCAAGAATGTTTGTATGTTTGTTCATTGTTTATAATAAAAATATTTAAAATATTTTTTAAAAAACTGAAAAAAAAATTCTAACAGCTTACCATGCAGAAATAGAAAAGCCAGTGATTAAATTTACATGGAAGAGTAAGGGGACTCAAATAGTCAAAGACGTCTTGAAAAGGAAGAACAAAGTTGCAGGACTTACACATCTGACTGTACAAAGCTACAGTGGTCCGTAATGCATGATACTGGCATAAGGATAGATATATAGACCAATGGAATAGACTCTTACATCTATGGCCAATTGATCTTTTTTTGAGAGAGAGAGCGAAGGTGCTCCTTTTATCGCTTTTTTAACTTTTTTATGATATAATATAACATATTTACAAAGCAAAGAAAGAAAAAAGCAATGGTTTGCAAAGCACTCCTCAACAAGTATTTACAGGACAGATCCCAGAGTTTGTCATAGGCTACCATACCGTCATCTCAGATCTTTCCTTCTAGCTGATCCAGAATATAGGAGGCTAGAAGGAATAAATATTTTTTAACCATCACAATCAACTTTTTTTCTTTTTTGTGAAAAATAACATATATACAAAACAATAAATTTCAAAGCAGAGCACAACAATTAGTTCTAGAACAGATTTCAGAGTTTGGTATGGGTTACAATTCCACAAGGCCAATTGATTTTTGACAAGGCTGCCAAGTCCACTCAACTAGGTAAGAGTAGTCTCTTCAACAAGTGGTTTTGGGAGAACTGGATATCCATATGCAAAACAATTAAAGAGGATGCCTATCTCACATCATAATCAAAAATTAACTCAAAATGGCTCAAAGACCTAAAATAAGAACCAGGACTATAGAACTCTGTACCAGTTCTAATTTATTACGTACATCAGAAAAGCCATGTTTTAACCCTGACCCAATCTTGTGGGAGCAGATGTTTCCTTTAATTCTAATTCAATACTTTAGGTCAGAAACTTTTGATTAAATCATTTCCATGGAGATAAGGCACACCCAATTGTGGGTGTGACCGTTGACTAGATGGAGATGTAACTCTGCCCATTCAGGGTGGGTCTTGATTAGTTTACTGGAATCCTTTAAAAGAGGAAACATTTTGGAGACACCTCAGAAATGACAGAGCTGACAGAGAAAGAGGTAACCAAAACTTCAGAGCAGAGCTGACACAGATGCCGATACTTGGAGAACAGAGACATATGTTTGGAGATGTTTGGGGCCCAGCAGGCGTCGCCATGAGATGAGCCAAGGGAAGCCAGCAGATGAAAACCAGCCCTGGGGAAGCAAAGTGAAGAATCCCCACAAGAAAAGAGGCTAAAAGCAATGGAGCCCAGGAGCAAGGGACCAGCGAATGCCAGCTATGTGACTACCCACTGACAGAGGTGTTCCTGACCCATCAATCTTCCTTGAATTAAGGTACCTTTCTCTGGATGCTTAGTTTGAGCATTTTCATAGGCTTAGAACTATAAACTTGTAATTTGTTAAATTCTGTTTTGATGCTGTTCCATTTCTGGTATATTGCATTCTCGCAGCCTACAAACTAATACAAACTATTAGAAAAAAAAGTAGGGAAACATCTTTAAGATCTTGTGGTAGGCAATGGTTTCTTAGACTTTACATCCAAAGCACAAGCAGTAAAAGAAAATATAGATAAATGGGAACTCATAATTAAAAGTTTTCATACATCAAAGGAATCTGTCATTAAACTGAAAAGGCAACCTATTCAGTGGGAGATGTGTTTAAAAAGAGAAACTTTAGGAGGGTGCACGGGTTGTTCAGTGGTTAGAAGGCCCTCCTTCCAAGAGGGGGACCCAGGTTCGATTCCCAGACCATATACCCAAAAAAAACAAAACAAAAAAAAAGAGAGAGAAACTTTAGGATGTATATATTACTAGAATAAAAATTAAAAGATAAATCATAGGATTGTACAACACAATGAAGTCTATTGTAGACAATGGACTACAGTTAATAGTACCAAGTATAAGAATGTTCTTTCATGAATTATAACAAATGTACCATACTAATCAAGGTATTAATAATAGGGTTGTTTATGGGGAAAAAACACCAATGTAAATTATGGATGATAGATAGTAGTATGATTTTAATATCTTTCAAAGGTAATCACTGCTAAAAGAAAAAGTACAATTATTTTTTAAATGCTATCATCAGTTGTAACAAATGTTCCATGCAGATACAAGGTGTTGGGGATGGGATGGGTATAGGAATCATGCATTTTATGCATGATTGCTTTGTAAACCCACAATTTCTCTAACAAAAAAAAAAAAAGAATGCCTTATACAACTGCATTCTCCTCTGGGGAATCTGCTCAGAACAAATTGTATTCCTTTTGAACCTTAATTGTGTTTTTTCAAGCATACCTTCAGCCCTTTGGTTTTGCCTATGTGCATTAGTTTTCTATTGCTGTGTAAATTCCACAAATTTAGAAGCTTAAAGCCATACACAGCTTCCATGGGTTAGGAATCCAGGCAAAGTTTAGCTGTGTCTTATGTCTCACAAGCCTCAATCAAGGTGTCCTCCAGGTTATGTTACATTTGGAGATTTGACTGAAGAATCTCTTTCCAAGGTCATGCATGTTTTTGGAAGAATTTATTTCCTTGGGGTTATAGGACTCAGGCCTTTTTGCTGCTGTTGGCTAATTGCTGTCCTCAAAACCTAGTGGCCATCCACGGTGCTTTGCCATGGAAACTTCCTCAACATCACTATTTACTTACTTCATCAAACCAGTAAGGAGACGCTCCAGTTCCAATCTGCTGAGATAGAATTTTATACAATGTAATATAACCACAGGAGTGATATCCCATCAACTCTGCCATATTCTATTATTAGATGCCAGCCTTAGATCCTACTTGCACTCCAGAGAAGGGGATTATACATGGGCATGGGTGCCAAGAGGCAGAGGTCACTGGAGGTCCCCTTAGGGTCTGTCCATCACAATGATTTTGGGGTATCATTCATCAACTATTGCCTGAAGTTTTCTATATCCTTTTCTCTGTTTAGAAAAATTCAAATGATTTGGTCAAATATCTGAGTTTACTAGATTACAGTCAATTATTTCTAGAACTGGAAGATACAAAGTATGGAATCTCAAAATAAATAAATATAAATATGATTGTCCCAAGATCAGGAGGACCTGAAGTTATTGAGTTGTTTTTGCAACATTTTTCCAATCTGTCCTCTCTTACAATCTGTGAAACAGTTGACTAGCATAGGAGATTTCTGTCCAAGACCATGAAATAAAGCTTTCCTCTTTGAAAAGCACTATGTATCATGCTTTAATCAATTAAAATAATCATGCTTATGCTTCACCAAACTTCATATGTTAGACTGAAGTTCAGTAAAAATTCAAACCATAGAATTTTTAATCAACTTGGCTATCTATACATTCAACAGTTTTTCTGTATATCCCAGGTTATTTGAAGTCACAGGATAGCTATCTCACATCTTCTTGGGATGTTAATTTTACTGAAAGATTTTGGGCAATGGAAAATAAAAGAAATTTACTGGTAACTAATTTTAAATAGTCTCATATTAAAACAACAAAATATTCAAATAAAAAATTATGCCTTTTGAGGCATAATGCAAAATTTAAGTGTATTTTAAGGCAATTCTTCCTAAAGTTTTCCACCTAAATAGGAGAAAGGATATATATCCCAAAGGCTGATATGAAATACAAATTAGCCTATTTTATTTTTTAATAAAAGACTTGATATGTCTTGGAAGGCATTACTCTTGCTACCAATAATTCTGGTTCTCCTCCTCTTTCTATAAGAAGATTGTATTTCCCTACACCCTTGAAGTGAGGTATGGCTAAGTGACTAGCTTTGGTTAATAAAATGTGAACAGACATCTCCCTCCTCAGTGGAGGGAAACATTTCCATCACCCCTTGTCAAGTCTCTTCCTTTGCACTGGTGAGGGTGAGATAACATGCAGATCGATGCGCCATTAGAATGAGAGTCATAGAGAACCGCTGAACTGGAGAGTCACCTCATCCCAAGGAGGACTTTGCTTGAAGGAAAAATAAACTTTTGTTTTGTTAAGCTCCTGAGATTTTGTGGTGGTTTATTATAGCAGTGGATCTAAGCTACCTTCATTGTTACAATGCCCTTGTTTGTTTTAACTCTTTTTCTTTTAATTAATTTATTTTAAAGACCACAAAATAAGTTGCCTACCTGTCTCTTTGGTTAAAGGACAGCAAGAATTTGCTGCAAGAGATACCTCAGTTTAGAAGATTGTCTGAATTGGAGAGAGCTGATACTCTGCACAAAGTTCAACAACAGACATTTAGGTATTTCTCTTTTCTTCGAGAAATCATATTTCTAGAAACTGTTAGGCCCATATAGCTATGTGGATAAAATGACATTTTTCCATTAATTTATGTATTTTTAAAAGTAATTACAGGCAAGCTAAACAGGAACAGTGTAGTATAATATTTTAATAGAAATTTCTGTAAGTATTCAAAGTAAAATTGTCTCTCTACTTCAAAGAAAGTGTGTTTTATGCTTTCAAGGAAAAAGTCATCAAAGATTTTTCTCAATAAAAAATTGATGAGTGATGCTATTGTTTCTTTTTCAATTTTTACCCTTAATTCTTACTTTTAGCATGTGTCTCAAACTATTCACCAGCCCACATAAATCTCTTCGTAAATCTCAAACCTCATTTTCATTGTACAGATCTTAACACATACTGAAAATGAATTAGCGGTTTTGCCTAAACAGTTTGTTGATTATGAGCATTCAGCCTTAAAACAGTTACCCAAATGACATCTTCTAGTCAACCCTAAGATGTCATTTGTTCTCCCTAAGGCAAAACACACACACACAAAAAAACATGATTTCAAAGTAATTTCTATCTTTAGCACACTTTTTTAAAAGAAGAATATTCAAATCACTTTCTTTTATATGGAACTCAACATTTTTACAAACCACTATATGTATATTCATCAGGTATTCCTGATGAATGATGTAGTAGTTGCTGGAGTACTAAGAATATCAAAATATTCCTGATGCTGACAACTTCTTCTGAAATTTAGCTTTTGAAAGATTTCCCTACTTATGCATGTATCAATATATTTTTTTCAGTATATAACCCAATTCTTAATAAAACTCTCATACGTAGAGTAAGATTTCTTTACCAGCTATTTTAATACCAAGAAATAGACCAATTTAAATGTTTTCCAAGATATAAATATTATAAATATAAGAAATGAAGAAAAAGCAATAAATAGGTCCTGTTATTAAATCCAAGAAGATAAAGGTTGGATTAATTTCAGTCTCTCACCCAGATATTCCTTTGAACATCGTAGAATGTGTCATTTGTTAACACTGTACTAACAGGCATCTTTCTCAGTCTGACTCCTCTTTCAATCCTGATTATTTTCCTTCAAAATTTGAGGACTTATTTTTTAAAGTTATTAAAGATTTCTTCAAAGAAGAGAACCAATGACGAAGCTCATTTGCACTTTCACAATAAAGCTCATGAGTATTTTAAATACGCATCAGAGACTACTCTAGACTTTTTAGGGTGGCATTTCTCATTTGGTGGATTCCCTAATGAAGTGGGGGTGGTGCTGCCTATCATTACGGTTACAATGAAGGTCAACATGGGGAGCCTCAAGCACAAGGTCATTTCTTTTAATGATTTTAGGTTGCTCCGAATTTCCCTGTTTTGCATATTTTCATTGGAGTCAAAGCCATGATAGGACAAGTTACTTAACCCCTCTATACCTCTGTTTCTACATCTCTAAAATGGGAATCATTTTCCTAATGGGACTGTTGTGAGGACTAAATGAATTAATATACCTATAGCACTTAAAACAGTATCTATTTCTTAGGACATAGTAAGCACTCAATAAATGAAGGTCATTCTATTATTATTATTATTATTATTATTATTATTATTATTGCTACTATTACTATTTTTTTTTTGACATGGGTAGGCACCGGGAATCGAACCCGGGTCCTCTGGCATGGCAGGCAAGCGTTCTTGCCTGCTGAGCCACCGTGGCCAGCCCAATATTACTATTATTATTTTAACCACCAGTCTATGTTCCTAAAGGGAAATGTAATTTTAAAATACTATATTGTTTTTTAAGGAAAGTAAGTGCTGAATCAATAATTTTTTAAACCATAATTTCTACTAATTAGGATAACTAGAAAATCACTGTTGAGAAAAAATACAGCTAAGCAGAACAAAATATTTGAAGGAGCACAATTGTGGCAGGAAATTGAGCCAAAATAAAGGAGCCTATTTTCCCTCCCCCCAAAAAGCTCTGCTTAGAAAGGTGACACAATTACTTTTCAAAAGAACTGGCAGTGCTGGTTTCCACATTCTGTCCAAAAATGCACATGTTCAGGTGAGTCATAGAGATCAACATAAAGAGCCCTTGATCAGGAAGTGTCAGCATTATCTGGGCACAATACAGTAACCTTTTGACAGGCTGCACAATTAGTAACACCATGTTCCCAAAATATATACAAAATCATTCTTCCAACAACTCATATGTGAAATGTTCTTTTCTCTGGATTTTCACAAAATTACATAAGATTTACTAATAAAGAAAAAAAAGTTTCACTGATTTTGTTTTGTATCTGTGACAAAATTTTAGTGACTTTTGAGCTATCCTTTTAGTTTTTATTTTTGTTATAAGAATAATGTATGCCAAATTAAAAACAAACGAAAAATTAAAAGAAAAAAAAACAGTAATAATGTATGCCTGTAGAAATTTAAACAAAACAAGATTATATAAAGGAAAATAAAAGTCCTCCATCTCCAATCCCTGGGAACATCTATTTATTAATATGTATCAATAGGCAGATAACTATATAGACCTGTATTCATATACACACATAAATATTTTTGTATGTAGATAGAAAATACTATATATAAAAATTGAGCCATTCTATAAGATTGATCAGAAATTTGCCTTCTCTACTCAACAGTATATTTACAGACATCCTTCCATGTAAGAACAAATAAACTTTCAATAGTGCAAAAATTTTAAAAGGTTTTTCTTTTTCCAATACAGTGGAGTAAATTTAACACTCCAAGGAGACACACCATGTTTATTCTATCCAGAGGTATAAAAGAAATAACTTCTTTTTTAAATCAGAGTTTAACCTCTAACGATATTATCTTCTTGGGTGTTCACCAAGGTTCTTGGATGTAATAATGGAACAGAATCTTCTAATCTGAGATACCAAAGAATCTCAGTTACTTAAGTTTTCATGCTTCGAAAAATTGCACAATAATTTGAACATTAGCCTATAGTTAATTTTAAAAATTGGATTTTACAAAGGCTGTCTTAGCCCTCACATATCAGAATTAGTAAAGTAGTAGGAAAGCAGGTATGGTTAGAGCAGAACTACACACAGACATAAGAAAAACTGAAATGGGAGCGGGCAAGCTGCAAGCAAATGTAGACGCCAGAAACAGATACTGAGCAAACTTAACACCCAGGGTGTGATTGGTCAGGGAAACAGATGAAATAAAGAGCAAGAGTCAGACAGTGAGGATAAGTCCAACAGATAGATTGGCTAAAGTGAAAAACAAGGAAAGGAAATGCACATCTATATTTATTCTAGATGGTATTTTGTTTGCAATTATTCACTACCACCTCCCCCTCTAGAACGATTACATATCCCTATCTACTGTCTTGTGACTTGCCATTTTTTCTGTGAAGGGAATGATCCCCTCATCTGACTGACCATGGGTTTGGCTACTTGACATACTTTGGTCAATGGAATATAAGCACATGAAATGTATGCCACAGAGGAGCAAGAGAGAGCTTTAGGAGCCACCAGCTTCCTCCAGCGCTCTTGCTCTCTCCCTCTGCCACAATTATGAGAACGTCTCCCATAGGGTCCCAGAATGAGCACAGGGTCCCAGAATTTGGAGCAAAGCTAAGCTGATTAAAGCCTACATGCAATGTGAGAAACAATCTTCTTGTCAGTTTTAAGTCCCTGAGATTTTGTTACAACAACAAAACTAATACAGAAATTGGTACCTAGAAGGGGAGTGTTGCCACAACCAGTCAGAGGGTGGCAAGAAAATCATTACTGGCAGCTGGAAAAATGGTGACCCACATTGTACAGGGATGAAATATTTGGTAAAATTTTCAGCTGCAAAAACTTGAAAGGTAATAAACCCAATGAACTTATGGCTTTGCGTAAAGATGCTACAAAACAATATTTTACTAGATTTACAAGATTCTACAAGAAAGAAGTGAGCTCAGAAAAAAAACTGGCCACTTCACAAGCAGAGATACAAAGGAAAATTCAGAGACTTGTAAACCTGAAACTTGCAAATGTTTCTTTCTGCAACTTCAGATGAAATTTAAAAATACTCTGAACAACAAAGGCCAATTAAGGCTCAGGACTGGAATAAAGAAATGGCCCAGGAAAAAGAATGTGATTCCATGGAAGCCTGATAAGTACTAAGACCAATTACATGAGAAATGAAAATGTAAGTGATTCCTGGAGACAGTTGTACTTTCAAAATGATTGTTAAAAACATACTGTCTGCAGTAAAAAAAAAAAAAAAAAAAAATCTGATGATACCGTGAGCCATTGATTGTATACTTTGGATGGTTTGTATGGCGTGTGAATATATCTCAATAAATTGCATTTTTTAAAAAGCTGCATCATTTGGGAGATGAACAGGACTGGATGGTTAACTCTCACATAAAGTCCCAGAGATGACTGAAAGTCTGGATTCAGCTGAGACTTTGGAACAATTGAAACAATCTCTCTCTTATCCTCTCTCTCTTTACATCCTTCTCCTCTGTCCCCCCCACCCCGACTCCACACACACACCACCTTTCCTCTCTCTCCTCTTTTTGTCTCATTCTGTACTCCTAGTGCCTCTCACTCTCCTTGCGGTTTCTCCACATGGTCTCTCCAGCAGGACAGATAAACTTTTTACATGTGACCTAGGTGTCCCAAAAATGCAAGAATGGAAGCTGTCAGGCCTTGTTAAGGCTTTGTGTTAGTTAGATTCGGTTGTCAACTTTGCCAGGTAAGCATACCTAGACTTGTTGCTGTGGACATAAGCCAATGGTATGTGAACCTCATCTGTTGCTAATTACATCTGCAGTCAGCTAGGAGGCGTGTCTGCTGCAATGAGTGACGTTTGACTTAATTGGCTGGTGCTTAAATGAGAGAGCTCAATGTAGCACAGCCTAAGCAGCTCAGCATTCCTCATCTCAGCACTCGCAGCTCAGCCCAGGCCTTTGGAGATGCAGAAAGAAGTCACCCCCAGGGAAAGTTGTTGGAACCCAGGGGCCTGGAGAGAAGACCAGCAGGGACCATCCTGTGCCTTCCCACATAAGAAAGAACCTCAGTGGAAAGTTAGCTGCCTTTCCTCTGAAGAACTAACAAAATAAATCCCCTTTTATTATAAGCCAATCTGGTGTGTTGCATTCCGGCAGCTAGCAAACTAGAACAGGCTTAGACCAGAATTGTATAGCTTTAACCACATTCTCTAGGTTAAAAGGAGTCACAGGTCAGTCTACCTGAATACCTGCAGGGATAGCTCACTGGGGCCATCTTTGGAGACAAGCTACTACACTTGATAATAATTGTTTACTGAATAAACTAATGACTTTCCACTGTAGCAGACCACATTCTTATTGAAGAGAGACGAAATGGCTTAAAATTATTATCCACTTTTTCCATTATCAAACAGCTTTTCTATAACAACGATGTTCACATAATACTTCCAAATACCTCATACAAAAAAGGATAACAAACCAAAAATAAATCTCTTGGCAGGATTATTACAGGAATCTTTTATTTAAGAGAATTTGATTCCAAATGACTGAATGTTGTTGCAGTTTTTCCAGAAGGACAAAAAGTTAAATGTGAGGGAGTAGGTGGAGGGAAGACAGTAATTAACTGACTCTGGATTTCATAGCCAGAATCCCACAGAAATAGGAGGAAAACCAGATATTTGGAAATCAAGACCAACACTCTGGTCACATTTCTACAATGAACGAGGTGTTGGATTTTGGAAAAATCTCTCAGTGTCAATTTCGCTCAACTGTAAAAAGAGGGTGTGGGAACCATCAGTTTCAAATGTTTCTTCCCCTCTGCATTCCACATTCAATAACAGCCACACTCATTGGAAGGAGGGAGGAAGGATGGGGGCAGGAGGAAGAAGACAGGATGTCGCACTCTGCCACAATCAAAATGGTTCTACTGTAAACACCGCCTTTTCTTTGGAGGAGAACTGCATTTAAACAAATGGTTCTGCAAATAAAGAATGTCTGAGAAGGAAAGGTCTGCCCCCCATACACATTAAATTTTAAAGAAGAGCAAATATTTTCCCTTTCCACACCCCTCCCTCTGCCTTAAGACCTGTGTCGAGAGCGCTTTCGCCCTCATTGCAACCTCCATCCCTATTGTGCCCCACTCCTCCTGCCTATTCCCAGTGCTTCCTGTTTAAACCAGGCCTTGCTTGTAATTCAAGTTGAAAAAGTGCAAGAGATTGTGATTTCTCGCTTACAAGTTGATGACAAAGGTTATTGACATACAGAGAAAGAAATTCTATTCTAAATTCCTAGTCACATTAAGATTTTAGAAGGATGTGATTCTCAAAATTATGCTGTATCATTAAAGACCTCTTGTAGGAAACAAGAGTTCAATTCAAAAATTAATTGTCTGGAAAAATAAAAGGTATCTTGTTTCCCACAAGAACCACTGACAAGTGGTTTACATCTGGGAAGTATTTAACACATTAGTGTAAAAGATTTTAAGAACAAAGTATCTATATTTTTAAATTTTAAGAACATAGTTTCCACTGCTTTCTATAGAGCTTTCTCTGTTCCTTCTGAAACACACAAACAATTGTTATATTAACTATTCTCACATTTGACTTTAATTAAATGAAAAATAGTTTGTTCATCCAGATCTTTAAGAATATATATATTAAAATAGCCTATGCTAAAAGCTATACATGTACATTTTATGTACTCAAGCAAATGCCTGTGATATTTTCTAATATATTTTTATTGATACATAATCAGCATAACATTTCCTGGTCACTGAAGTCTCCTGGTTCCTAACAGTACAATAAAACTGCATGCTTTTTCTTTCACAACCATAGAAATCTGTGCACTGATCAGCAGGTTTTTTTCTACTAAATATTTAATTCAAGTTTAGGAGACATTAGCAGACTTTAACATTTTGACAATTTTATACAGTTGTAAGAGTTAACTATTCTTTCTCTATACCAAATATAGGTAGAAGGGCACTCAGAGAGTAATACACTTAGAGATTCTTTCAATCCACAAAGTAGATATGTTACACAGATATGGTGCCTGTAGCAGTTAAGCTTTGACTAGGGAAACAGGGGATACTGTGAATAGGGAATTATTATAGGACTGAGATCTTCAGTCAGGGTCCCCAAGACCCTTAAGTTCAATGAACCGTCAAAAAGCATTTAAAGAACTCAAAACAAACAAACAAAAAAACTTTTACCCATGGTCATGGTTTATCACAGCAAAAAGATATGAATTAAAATTAGCAAAGGTGAAAGAAACATAGGATGAAGTCCAGGAGTGATCAAGTACAAGCCTCTAGTTGTTGCTCCCAATGGAGTCTTACAGACAGTGCTTCATTCTCCCAGAAATGTGTGACAACGTGCGTGAGGTATTGCCAGCCAAGGAAGCACACCTGAGCCTTGGTGTCCAAGATTTTTATAAAGGGTCCATCATATAGGCAAGGAGTGCCCACATGGCTGATATTTCTCAGTCTTGGGCCTCCAGAGGTCAAATCGATGCTG
Organism: Myrmecophaga tridactyla; assembly: GCA_004026745.1. NCBI lineage: Eukaryota > Metazoa > Chordata > Mammalia > Pilosa > Myrmecophagidae > Myrmecophaga > Myrmecophaga tridactyla. The sequence continues at coordinate 23,387 of PVIY010001420.1, read as the reverse complement.
TGTGGCTCAAGCCCCTACTTTAAAGCACATTATTAGTATATATTATCTGGGGTGACTTGAGGTTCCAGTTAGACAATATGCTCTCAGGCAGGATATTCCAAGGCTTAGAGGTTATTTCCCAGAAAGTGTGAATAGGGGCCAGGCCTTTCTTTGCAGTGAGCAGGGTTTGGACATGCTGGGCCTAATGAATTAGTGTTTTACTGCACAGACTTCACAAAATTTTGGGAGAAGCTGAAATAAGTGTCCAAGAGGGGACAGCAAAAGGATCAAAGCAAAATCACTAAGACCACAAAGGAAAGCTGGTGAAGAAGACTATGGACAGTTGTTGTCTCTGTATGTGGTGGCAGGCCTAAAGTTGCTACAGATCAGCAGGGCAGATAGTTGGGAAGAGAAGCTAGATGAGAAGCACAAAAAACAAGGACCAATCTAGGAAAACAAACTGGTATCCATGTCATCTGTTTCTCATCCCTTCAAACTTCAACAACATGCTTTACTGAAGCTGGGCACTTTGCCTCAAAGCTGCAATAATACCTGTCCCTGGACTCAGAGATGATAAAAAGGAGTTCTAGAAGGAGTTAGAAGAGCTAAGGGCCCAACTGCTGCCTTACTACACAAAGGTGAGCCAACAGATCAATGACAACATACATGAGTTACATCTAACCTTCCAAATGTAATGGCTTCTGCCTCACTTCTCTGCCTTCCAAATGTCAAGCAAATTTCTCATGACCAAACCTAACCTAGAATCATACAGAGAAGAGAAACCAGGGAAACACAGATCCAGCTTAGCTAAGTTGCCAAAATACAAAAATCATCACATCATCAGAAGTCCCATCATGTAAGTTCATCCTAATGTGGATTTAAGCCCCTCAGAGACAACACATATTCAATAATAAAGTCTACCACAATGTAGGATTTTAATTGTGGCATTTGTCTGTAAAATTTTCCTCCAACTTTTTTTTTTCTACTCTGATACATTACTACCAGCAAAGAAGGACTTGTTTTGCTCTTATTTAGGCAAACATAAGTTTAAAGGAACTTTCAATACCTTATCATTAATTGAACATGTTTAAAATGGAAGAAATCTACTTTAGTATTTCTCTATTACTCAATTACCTTTTATCAGCACAGCTCTCCCATACCATGTTCTTTCTACTTCCCTAAGTCAAAACTATTTAAATTCCAAGCACATAAGGCCCGCTTACACCTCTCTGCAATGAAGCTTTTGTCAACATCACACAGTCCAGCTGATAGGGCTGTATAAATGTGAACAGTAATTGTGAATGTGAATTGAGTTTAAGTTCTCACAGAGTTCTCTAGCCTCATGCAAATACTATATTCTAGCAAATCCAACTCAGCTCTGAAACAGGCAACTCTTGTCCCTATAAATGTTACTGCCATCAACTAAGAATTCCTCCAGGGAGAGAGTAACAACCTCAGCTTTGCCTGAAGCTCTGTCTTTGCCCAAGGGACACACTCTTCTATATAATACTGATACTGGGCTCCATGAGAACAGTATTCTCCCCACTTGCTAAAAGCATTTAGAGTAAGTCTGGACACTTGGAAGATTTGATGGAATTGTCTCCTGGAAATCACTGCTTTTTCAATCACGTTCCCCTCAGACTGGGAAACTTCTGCAAGGGAATCTTCTCAGTAGTGAGGTCTGTTGATAAGTTAACTAGATAATATATTACACCTATGATGTGGTGAAAAGTCCCCAGGAATTGTATAGATGATCTGAGTTTGGGTTCTGGCACCAGACCTCTGCAATTCTCAATTTAGAGAATAACTATCACCTCACAGACTAGTTTCTGTGAAGTTTAAATGAAAAAATACATGTCTATTCCACCCATTAATGACCCCTGACCAATCTATTACCAACCTCTACCAAGAAGTAGAGAAATAACTTCTCCTGGTTGCATTGGGTCCCATTATTGAGGTAACAAAGTTCTTGCAGGGCTGTATATATGCTTCAGGGGCTGCTTCAAGCTGCACAGAGCCACTGCTCCCTTGCATAAAGCTCCTATTATGGAACTGCTTCACCATGCCTCACTCCCACTTCTGTGAGGTGGTTTTGTTCTCTGATTCATTCCACATTTATGGTGAGTTGCTTTGTTTGTTTTTTTTTTAATGCTTTTTCCTCCCTCTCAGAGTTCCTGTTTTCTCTCCCTACAGTATGGTTTTACATTATTCAAGATTAGAAGGGTATCACACAGAAATTAAAGCAGAAAGATCATATATTAAGGGGTATAAATGTTTATTAGCATAAAACATGCTTTTCCTTTCTCTCTAGGTTTTATTTTACATCACCCTTGGTGTAATACTCCCAAGGTAAAATCAAATATTTTGTTTCATTTTCCCTACTTTTTAAAAATTACTTTCTGTTATTTATAATAAAAAGCAAACACAAGCCCTTGATCTTGAGGCTTGCTCTTGTGAAGCGTATATGGGCAGTGAAGAAGTTTAGCCTGCCTATAGATATGCCTAAGAGTTACTTTTGGAGGGCCTCTTTTGTTGCTCAGATGTGGCCTCTCTCTAAGCGCAACTCTGCAAGTGAAATCCTTGCCCTCCCCCCTATGTGAGACATGACATCCAGGGGTGAAAGTGTCCCTGGTAGTGTGGGATCAACATTCCATCCTGACCAAAAGGGAGAAAAGAAGTGTAACTAATAAAGTGTCAGTGGCTGGGAGAGTTCAAACAGAGTTGAGAGTCGACTCTGAAGGTCACTTTTATGCAAGCTTTAGTTAGACATTGCTATCATAACTTGTCAAACCCCAACCAAAACCATTCCAGCCAATCCTAAAGAACACCTATACCAATATATAGGATTCTACAAAGGTTCCATGCACTAGGGTAACTTTCCAGAGACCTACAACCTCCAGATGGGTCCCTGGAAAGGCCCAGCCTCTCCAGAACATCAGAGATGGCTCCATCTCCCTACCCCATATTGCTGACAGCCCCTTTCAACATGAAAGAACTAGAGTGGCCATGGCTCAAATACTCCTAAAGAGTGGGACAGAAGGATCAAAGGTAATGGTGGAGTTATACAGAGAAGGTAGGGCTTAATGGACGAATATGACAGCTGGATCATTAAAATTGATGTCTTTTAGTCTCTAACATCTTAGAGCAGCTAGAACTGAAAACCTAGAGTTGTGGGATTACAGCCCATGCCAAGCTCTGGAATCTGTTCTACAACTAATTGTTGTGCTGTGCATTGAAATTTGTTGCTTTTTTGTATATATGTTATTTTTAACAAAAAAGAAAATAAAAGAAAAGTCTATTGTGACGATACAAAAAAATATATAAGCCCTCTAGCCTCCTATACTCTGGTAGCAGCTAGAAGGAAAAATCTGAGATGATGGCTTGGTAGCCCATGACAAACTCTGGGATCTGTCCTATAACTACTTGTTGAAGGGTGCTTTTTTTTTCCTTTGCTTTGTATATATGTTACACTATACAATAAGAAAAGTTTAAAAAAAGCAAACACAAAATCAAACACAGATAGTGAAAACTAAAGCTAATGTCTGCTATGTTTACATTTAAAATCCAAAGGATGTAAAAGCTATCTCCATCAACAGCAGTTGTTAAGCTTATAAAATATTTTACACATGTAGAGACTAGTGAAGCACAATAGATTTCAGCTTCCTTTCTCTCCTCCTTCATCTCAATCTTACCCCTATTCTTAGTGGGCAGAAAAAAGCAGGTTCAGACTCTGAAGGGTATTTGCTCAGAAAATTACAAACAATGAAAAACATCAACCTTTATTTTAAAATGTTAAACTTACTGCAGGCTGATCAAGAAAGATCAAACCTGACTTCTATAAATTTGTGCAATATTTGAAATTAGAAAATTTTGGTTTATCACTAACATTTTTGAAGTTTTAATAGTATTTAATGAAGATGTTACCTTTTTCAAATACTGAATGAGATCTTCGCTCTTCTTCTTTTTAATACCAGCAAAGATCATTTTGGTTCCAGGGATATATTTCTTTGGGTTCTACAAGTATTCCATCAGAATCTGTTCTCCCAACAACACCTCTAACGGTGAAAATAAGTTTTAAGTTTATGTAGTTACATTTTTATGGTTTACTTTTTTATGCAACCCCATCTATGCACAGAATATTACTCCTCCACTCAATAGAAGGTCAAAGGCATACAGACACATCTGCACCTGATTCTCTGATATGTCCATCTCCTTGTGTTTGCAGATGGTCAGCACTTGGAAAGGCTGAATCTGCTTCTTTTCTCAGTACCAAGAGACAGCTTTGCTGTTCAGGATGAAGGAGGTGACTGAAGGGAGCTTTATTTTGGGGATGCACTGATGATGTCAGGGTACTTTCCAGTATTTTCTTGTTTTTCTGCTGAAGATCTTTACTTATCCACCGTCCAGAACATGGATCTGAGCCCTCTGCCCATCGTATTTGTACTCACAGATGAAAGCTGCCTCATCGAAGCATTTCAGGACCTCGCTGATGCCCTGGGTGGGACGTGCCAACATCGGCTTCAGGGGAACTCCTAGACTCAGTTTGCAGTGCTCCAGCAGCACCGGATGATCTGGTCCAGGTTGGGCACCACACAGAATCATGCCTTGCTCCTCCAACCATGTTTTTCTGGCCTCTGCCGTCTTTCCCTTCCCAGCATTCACCCCAGTGGGGTGGGTGTTGGGGTGGGTGTCAGGGAGGTGGATCCTTGGCCTCGGTTTGTGAGGCTCATGGCCTGGGCAAGGGTGGCCAGGACTGACTCCGCCAACCCGAGGCACAGAGGTCCACTCGGACCTGCAGATGAAGTAGGCTTCTGAGTGGTGGTAGGCCACAAAGAGGCCTTTGATGATACCCACCTTCTTGGTGATGTTGGGGAGCTTGAATCTGGTAGAGATCTCAGAAGCTGTGAGTGGGGGTGGGGTCAGCATGATTCTCTGAATGGCACTATTTCTTTCTTTTTTTTTTTTGAATGTGTTTGCACTATGATAGGTTGTACTTTGTCAGATGGGGAGTTCTGCTTTATTTAACCTGTGTTAATGTTCTATTAAAATATGTAACATATAGTGACATTTTTGTTATATACCATTTTGAATGAAAGGCATATGTGGATAGTAAAATAATTTGGTTAAAACAAAAATTAGTGTATGAAGAGGTTGTCAATCTTTTTAATGAAAATACAATACTTTCCACCTTCCTGAAGTCTTGGAGAGCAATACAGAAATAGTAGAAAGCTGGTAAAGCCCTGTTCCCTAGATTTCTCTTTGGTTTCCAAGAAGACCATTGCAAATTAAGATGGGGAAGATATGGTAAGTGTAACTGAGCCAATAGATCTTAGCATTTGATGGCCATATGTATAAATATATATATATGTATGTACGTATAAGCTACACATATGATTGATAAAGTACTTATAATAAAACTAAATAGAATTAAATTTGACCTTCATTGATTCAAGAATGCTTCAGCATCTTTTAAAACATCAGCATAGCTATTAATACAATATCATTGTTTTGGGGATATGCAAAATTGCTGATTAATAGGCATTTCCAGTTGATAGGCTGCTGAATAAATTGGTTTTTAACTGGCATTTATATTTTGCATTTATATAAGCCCTTTAATTTTTAAAATAATATTTCTTTGTAATGTCGTTCTATTATTTTATTCTCCTATTACAAAAGCCATTAACATTTGAAGTTTCTTATTTGTAGACTAGCTATAATATAGTATTTCTTCCCTTAACAACCAATGTTTTGAGAGCTTTATTTCTTATTAGCATTGATTTGAAATTATATTAAAACTCATTACAAGTATACATTTATTACAGATTGTTGTCAGAGATTGAAAGCTGTATAAAAGGCTTGGTTTTAGTGTTATTTAAAAGTTAGAAATAAAATTTCCCTAAGTCAGATCCTTTAAATAATATTTGTGACTTATTTGGGGATATTGTTATATTTCAGTTCTACTCATGAAATAAGAATAATAAGTAGCTTTTTTAAGATATTAATTGAACTAGGATTTTAAATAAGGTAATATAAAATAAAGTAAGGATTTAAAAAATACTTTAGCATAGCTTGGCCAAAGATGGACTTGAGTACTTGGAAGTAGAAGAAGCAGGAAGGCAGTAGTTCTTTTTTCATACAAATTGTACCATACTGTCAATCATATTTTACTTTCTGTGGCAAATAATTAAACTATTTTAATTTTCCGAAGAATAAAGAAAATCTAATATTTTAAAGAAGATTCTTTGTATAGTTTCACAGAATTCATGATTGTAACTATAATCTTCTATTGTTGTTGTTATTTTAAAAATCATAAGTAGATAACATTTTTTGTTGTTGTTGAGAATAATGCCTTGATAGTGCATTGAAAAACTATTTGGATTTTGAGGTGGTGAAAATTGAAGCAAGTTATAATCTGTTATTGAACAGATTATTTGGATTAATTCATGATTTACCCAGGGTTCTGCACTAAAAAATGACTGAACTAGGATTCAATCCCAGGTCTTGGGCCTCTGAAGAAAACATGTCATGGGATTATCATAATAGCTAAACTAGCTTATTAGTAGGGATTAGTTTTATCTTTTGTCCATTGTCATGCCAAACCTTGTTAGTGGAGGCAATAGAACATACTGAATCAGAAATGTGTTAATTATTTTTAAAATATTTGAACTTCATGTATCTTAGATGAAAATTCAAATGCTTCAAAAGGGTACTTCCCAGTATGAGTGATGAGGAAATCACTTCTTCCTACTTTCTCCTATACCTCTCTGTCTACCAACTAATTTTGTTTGGGAATATTATTTGTAATTTTAGTGGCCATGTTTATATTTTTAATAATATCCATAAGCCTCTATTACTTGATTCATCCACTTTAAGCAATATCTGTTTATCTTCCACGATGAAGTGTAAGAAAATCAAACTATTGGTACAAACTCTCACTTTTTTATACTGTCTCCTAACCCTTGCTACTTAGGATATTCTTTTCTACCCTGATATGACATATAGCATTTAAATCCTATGTAGCTGTAATTACCGCAGTTGTTTTAACATTTGTTCTGCATTTAAATGGTATCAATGTTTATTCCCAGCTTTTACCACAGTGTCTTTATTTATCTTTCAGTTGGTGGAAGGTTATCTGTTAGTAGTTACATCAAGAAAAGATCATTGGAGCTATGTTACTCCAGTTCTTGGATATTTGAAATCTGTGGATTGCCACTATATTTTAACTCCTCAGGATTTTGTATGCTTCCTGTTGAATGATACTTTGAAGAAACCTGAGGCCAGCTGGATTGTTTTCCATGATGTTACTTGGTTTCATTTTTCTTTCACTTTTTTGCCCCTAAGTTCAGTTAACTTCTTCTAATTGGAATTTAGTATCTTTGCTAAGTTATGTCTCAGCCTTGATTGACCAGATTCAGTATTTCTTGGGACATGGAGTGCTCTTCCGATTGGTGGATTCAGGGTTTTTATTGTTGAAAATTTTCTTGAAATATATGTTTTTTTTAAAAATTTCTTAGTTTTTAAAAAAAATATAACAACAAATGCAAACATTCTTAACTTATGATCATTCCATTCTACATATATAATCAGTAATTCACAATATCATGACATAGTTGCATATTCATCATCATGAGAAGTATATGTTTTAATAATTTTATTTCACTAAAAAAAACTTATGTGGGCCGATTATGCATATTTTGGATATCTTTTGCCTAATGTCTTCTGTGTCTGTGATTTTACCTTTGATCCTTTAAAAAAAAATCTCTTTATCCTATCTATTTCCTTATTGTCAATATTTTCAAGTCTGATTGTGCTATCATTATCTATTCTTTTTGCTATCCTTGATGTCTTTCTGTTTTATCATTTTCTCCTAGAGCATTTGAACTCTGCTTCAAGCCCTTGACTCACAGAAACCTTTTGTAAATCCATGGAAATGTGGGCATGATTTTCATCTGCTTAATGTACATAATTCTGATATGCATTTTCATTTATCTTTTGGTTTTTATATTCCTTTCCATTATGTGTGTGCATACTGTGTGTGTTTGTTTGTGTGTGTGTGTGTGTGTGTGTGTGTGTGTGTGTGTGTGTGTGTTTTCAATACTCTTTTGTACTGGCTCTTCATCTTTTCATAAGAGCAAACTCTTCCAGGTCAGTCTGAAGACTGGACATAGGGTCGGAGAACTAAGTGTTCCAGTTGGTTATGAGGTCTCCTCATCCATAGTTATGTTAGAAATTTATGTATGTGTGTGAGTGTATATGTGCGTGTGTTTTTTTCGGGGGTGGCAGGGGTTTGGCTCTTCAGCTGACAGACTGGCAGCTCTAGGATTATCCAACATTTCCAGTTTCTCTTCTGTCCTATATTAGGGTAGTGCCCTTTCAAAGATGGCATGTCCATGTTTTCTTCTGGCTTCCTTGGCCCTCTATGGTGTCAAACTGAATTTAGGGATGCTTTCATAGCCAGTTTACATGCCATATTCCTTTTGAACAAAAAAAAAAGAAAGGATTATGACTTCGCTTTGCTGCATGTTTCACCTACTTTGAAGAACTTTTCTCTTCCGAGATCATAAGTGGGAGCTATCCTCTCACTCTGATCTAGTTTTCATGTTCGACTGCTTGACAGTTCTCTAATTATATCAAGTTTGGGTTTATACTTAATTCCTCAAAGGAGTAATCAAAAATGGTATTAGCATTTCTGTTTCTCTTTGTCCCTATTACTTTTGACTGTCTTTAGAAAGAAAAAGAAGGTAGAGCCATCTACCTGGTAGTTTATCTGTCACCTTAAAATCATATTCCTGAAATCATAGACAAAGAAAATCAGAACAGAGGCAGCTTGGTATGAGTGGCAGAAAAAAAAGTGAAAATATGAGTTAATAGTCACAGATTCTTATCTCTGAAAAAGGTCTTGTCTTCCTGGGGTAAGTTATTTACCTCTCTTTGAGCCCTCTTTTATGCATCCTGTAAAATGTGGTGTTGGATTAAATGATCGCTAATGTTTTTGCAGAAAAAATTCTCTATGATTCTAGGAGGTTGGAGTACTGCTTAGGCACAACATATCTGAGATAATAGTTCAGTGGAGTACCTTGAATAATCCTAAACAGCATGTAATTACTAGATTTTTGCAGGAAAGTCAAGGAGTGGAACAGAGTAATTTTGGAATTTTCCTGCAGGTCAGAAAGACGTAGGGTGAGTTCGTCTTTGCTACCTCCCCGGACACCAAGGCCATGGATCCTGGAGCAGTCAGTGAAAGATTCCTGTGAGGGGCTGATGGTGAAAACCCTGGATGCTGATGCTACCTGCGAGATCCCCAAGAGGTCACACAACTGGCTCAAGAAGGACTACCTGGACAGAGTGGGTGACACCATGAACCTCGTGACAATTGATGCCTACCTGGGTTGGCAGAAGCTGGCCAGTATGGGGACTTCCTCCTGGGCTCCTATGAAGAGATGGGTGAGGAGCTTCAGGTCATATGCAAGCTTGGAACTGGCATCAGCAACAAGAAGCTGGAGGAATATTACCCGAGCCTCTAGGCCCTGGTGCTGTCCAGCCCACGCTCCTACATGTGGGCAGATGGTGCCGTGACCCCTGACCACTGGCTGGAGCCTTGCACCATGTGGGAGGTCAAGTGTGTCATTCTCTCCCTCTCCCCCATCTACCCTGCAGCCCTAGCCATGGTGGAGAGCAATGCAAGGATCTCCCTCGGCTTCCCTTGGTTTACTAGTGCTATAATAACCCACTGAGAAATTTTAAAATATTAAATTTGACTCTTTTATGAAGAGGACTTAGAGCTGCAAATAATGTCCATACAAAATCTTTCCAAAAGTAGTGATCTGATACCCAACCTTGTAAGATATGCCAGCCACCTAAGAAAAGTTTCAAAATAGAGTTGTACCCTATTTTAAGAAAATCTGATATGATAATCCGATTAACAACAACAAATATACACACACATATAGGTATCTGGGAGTAATAAATTATTAAATTTTTTTTCAAAAATATTTGTTAAATTTTTTTTTCAACCCTTTTTAATCTCTCAGTCCCAAAATGCTTTCTAACTTTAGCAACAAATAAATTGCTGAAAATACTTTTTCAAACTATGTAACATCCCCTCCATCATAAGAATATAGCAAAAAAAAAAACTAGAAAATTACAAGTATATCATTAAAATATGATTTTTAAAAATGTAACATACTTTTTCAAGATGAATCTACTACATAGAATAAAATACTTGTATTTCAAAATATATGGGTTAAAAACCTATGCCATGGGGGGTGCAATGATGGTTCAGTGGCAGAATTCCCGCCTGCCATGCCAGAGACCCAGGTTCAATTCCCGGTGCCTGCCCATGCAGAAAAAAAAAGAAAAGAAAAGAAACCTATGCCATGCTCGGCAGATAAACTCACTGCCCTCCCTCCTACGTGGGACATGACTACCAGGGTTGTAAATTTTCTCTGCATCATGGGACAGAAATCCTGGGATGAGCTGGGACCCGCCTCGAGGGATTGAGAAAGCCTTCTTGACCAAAAGGGGGAGGAGAGGAATGAGACAAAATAAAGTTTCAGTGGCTGAGAGATTTAAAGCAGAATTGAGAGGTTATCCTGGAGGTTATTCTCATGCATTATATAGATATCCCTTTTTAGTTTATGGTATATTGGAGTGGGTGGAGGTAAGTACCTGAAACTGTTGAGTTGTGTTCCAGAGGCCTTGATTCTTGAAGATGATTGTATAAAGATATTGCATTTGCAGTGTGACTGTGTGATTGTGAAAGCCTTGTATGTGATGATCCTTTTATCTATGGTATGGACAGATGAGTAAAAAAATATGGATATAAAAATAAATAATAGGGGGGACAAACGGTAAAATAAATTAGGTAGATGGAAATACTAGTGGTTAATGAGAGGGAGGGTAAGGCGTATGGTATGTATGAGTTTTTTCTTTTTCTTTTTATTTCTGGAGTGATGCAAATGTTCTAAAAAATGATCATGGTGATGAATAAACAACTATGTGATCATATTGTGAGCCACTGATTGTACACCAAATATGGAATGTATGTGTGTGAAGATTTCTCAATAAAAATAAAAAATAAATACCCATGTCACACATGATTGCAAGATGACCAGTTATGCAAGAGCAGGTCTAATAAAGTAAATCAGTATTTCATTTTTACTGCCTCTAATTAAGAAATTATTATAATGGCAAATCATGACAAAGTATCTGGTCATCTCCTAACTGCCTGGTTTTTTACCTTTGTTTTTGTTTGCATCAGAATAAGAAAACCCTGGTGCTTGTCCTGTTATTCAACCAAAGAAACCCCAGAGATGTGGACGAATCTTGTGTTTTCCATCTTTTCCACTGTGTATCACTGAGCACATTTTTGAATAAAGATCTTCTTGCCTGTTTTAGCATCTTCCATTTTGTTCTGCACAAAACAAAATGTTTTTGTGTTTTGACCAAAGAAAATATCAGATTCGCAAAGCTGGAAAGAAAGTTTTCACTTTGAGTGAAATAAATGCTAGTGCTATTAAACAAACTTTCTAACTTAAAGCATACATGCTTTAAAGCCTAAGTGCTCAAAAACATGGAGATATTACAGCATACAATGTTATAAAGATTAGATTATCTCGTTTATCAGGTTTATTTTAGAAACTGCCTTTGGTATAAACCTGGTTTCATTTCAGTCTTCAAACAATTAATATTAATTTACTTAAGTTAATTATATACCTTTTTTCTTTTCACTTCCAAAAATGCATGCAAAAAAAAAGTGATGCAAAAGATGGAAGCAACCCAAATATCTATCAACTGATAAGTGGGTCAACAAGATGTGAATATATACAAATAATGAAATATATAATTCAGCAGTAAAAAGGAATGAAGTTCTGATACGTGTGACAATAGGATGAACCTTGAAGACATCATGTTGAGTGAAATAAGACAGACACAAAAGGACAAATATTGTATGATCTCATTGACAAGAAATAATTAGAATAAAATTCCTAGAGTATGAATATAGAATATTGGTTACCAAGAGCTGGGATGGAGGTAGGGAGTGGGGAATTAATGCTTAAATGATACTGAGTTTCTATTTGGGATGAGAGAAAAGTGTTGGTAATGGATGGCAGTGATGGTAGCACAACATTATGAATGCAACTGACAGCACTGAAATATATACGTGAATGTGGTTAAAAGGAGAAATTTGTTACCCTCCCCCCTACATAGGACCTGACATCTAGGAGTGAAAGTCTCCCTGGCAACATAGGATATGACTCCCAGTGATGAGCCTGGCCCTGCCACGATGGGATTCACAATGCCATCCTGACCAAAAGAGGGGAAAAAAGAGTAACAAATAAGGTATCAGTGGCTGAGGAAGTTCAAATAGAGTCGAGAGACTACTCTGGAGACTACTCTTACTCAAGCTTCAGTCAGACATTGCCAAATCCCCACCAAAACCATTCTTGCAAATCCTAAAGAACACCTAAGGTTTTATCTCAGACTCTACAAATGTTTCATGCATTACGATTACTTTCCAGAAGCCTACAACCTCCAGATGGGTTCCTGTACCAAATAAGTCCTGAAATCCAAAGGGACCAACTTCTCCAGAACATCAACTAGTTCCAGTCCCCCTTCCCATACTATCAACAGCCATGAAATGAAAAAGTTAAAATGGGCATAGTCCAAATAACCCTAAAGACTGGGAGAAAGATAAAAAGAGATGGTGGAGTTATACAGAGAAGGTAAGGTTTAACAAATGAGTATGAGTGCTGAATCATTATACTGATATTTCTTTTAGTCTCCAGTGTCTTGGAGCAGCTAGAAGTAAAAACCTATAATTGTGGAATTGTAACCCACACCAAATTCTGAAATCTATCTACAACTAACTGCTGCAGTGTGCTTTGAAATGTCTTTCTTTTTGTATATGTGCTGTTTTTCACAACTTAAAAAGGGGGAAATTTGAGGTTGTACATATGTTACTAGAATAAAAATTAAGGAAATTCCATAGGACTGTACAATACAGTGAACCCTGAGGTGAAACATGAACTATATTTAATAGTACAATTATAAAAATGTGTTATCTTTAATTGCAACAAATGTACTACCACTAAAACAAGATGATAATAACAGGCCCATATATAGGAACTCTGTATTTTATGTACCATTTTTCTGCAACAGAAAATGCGATAAAAGAAAACAGATGCAATAAAAGAAAAAAATAATATGAAGAATATACATCTAATATTGCATCCCCTAACTTAAGGATAGAAATAAATTAGGAAGATGCTTAAATATGATATTTATTATAAGTACTTATATACTTGCAATAATAGAACTGTAAAATTAAAAATCATTTAAAAAGAAAGAGGCCAGAGCAAGCTATGATTACATAATTCCTCATTCACTTTAGACTCTCAGCTTTAAACAAATCTACCTGGCTAGACTATCTGAAAGCAATCAGAATCGAGTTCAATCAGTATTAGTATGTATTTAATATTAATTTATTTAGCTACCTAACTATTTTCATCCAAGATGGTACAAAAATTAAAATAATTTCAACTTATCAACAAATGTAATTTGAGATGCTAATGGATGCACTACCTGGGTTTTGTTTCTATGGTCTTTATGTTCTTTGAAGAATGGATATGCGGAGGAGGCAGGAAGTGTATTTCAACACAGAGAACTACTATAATAGAAATCTAATTCTTTGACAATGCAGTCCTAAACATATGTTTACCTATATAAGTTTACTCAGAAGTAAAAAATGTTTGTTACTCTGCCAAAGTTGGCGAACATAATATTGTTTGACTAAATCTACTTATTACTCAGGGAAAGTCTCAATACAGTACTCAAATACAGTAACCTGCAAAAAACTATCTTTCTAATTTCTTTAAATCCAGGTAGAAACCTATAACAGTTTCAATAATCCACCTAAAGGGAAGGTAGTTTTCTTTAGGCAGTATCCCAAAACAACTAAGCTATTAATCAATGTTTTGGGTCTGATGAAAAACAGGGCAAGGAAGCTTACTTTAACCAAGAGGTTACTTTAAAATTCTAAACTTCCCTCAAAAACTGCATTTAATTTCTACAGAATGAATTCTCTCAAGTCTCAAAATAATTACAGAATTCAATGAGACTTTGAACAGAAGCCATAGACCAGAAAACTTCAGTATCACAAGTAAGCTTATGGCCTTTTAGCAAAATACATCCATTATAGCCATAAAGTTTATATCATATAAAAACTTAATGTCATCTAGGCACTAACTAAAGAATCCCTATTTCTAAGGATTTACAAACAAGACGAAGATTGATTTTTTAATCAATTATATTTTACTAATAATTCAGGAAACTAGACATAATAAAAGACAAAATGAAAAAAACAAAAAAAAATCCTCTTTGCTCATAAGGTATAGAATTCACATGAAAGTCACTTATAAGAAAAGCTCCATTATCACTTTTCATCACTGTTCGATCTACCAATATTTATCACAATTAAAACTTTCATTGTTGCCATCTTTAGTCACAAATGAATACTTCTGTTCAAGTGCCAATAACCTTCATCAAAGTATATTAAAAACAAAAAATTTGTTTCCTGGTGCCTGTCCATGCAAAAAATAAAAACATAAAAAGATTCAGCAATAGCAAAAAGAGAGAGGTCAAGAAGACTAGAAAGGACATCTCGGGAATTCATTTTGTCCTGTAATCATTTGGAACTCTACCAGCATTTAAAAAGAAACATTTCACCGAAATATAGACAAAGATATAACATCTACTATGGGAATGATCACTCATCCAAGGGTGGAATAACTCCACTATTAAGTGGACAGGACAATAACAGCATATATAAGCACTTCTATACGCTTACTAAGTGTCAGCCATGTTCTAAACCCTTTATGTATTAACTCATTTAATCCTAACAATGGCCTGTGAGGTACATAGGTATTCTGAATATCTTCATTTTTACAGATGAGGAGGTGAAGCCATTAGAGAAATGAAGTCATATTAGATCTATAATTCTATAAATTTAATTGTAACAATCTTTTTTAAGAGTGATCTAGGCAATCCTCAGTTGAACATAATGTCTGACATTGCAGATGTTTAAAATCTTTTTCCCAAACTGATGAAAGAGATTAAAGAGGACTAGGTGAAACATTTTAGTAGTGTGCCACTGCCATTTCTAACCTTGCAAAAAGGCGACCACAGTAAGAAGAACCAACAGACCAATAAAGCTTTCACTTCTATAGACTGACAAAAATCTATAGAAATGAAGTTATGAAAGAGGGTGAGGAGAAGTCATTAGAACAGTTCTAAAAACATCCAGTGTGATCTCGCCTGTTGTAGTGAAAAGAGTACTGAAGTGGGATACAGTCATAAAGCTGTGGCCCTGAGAAAATCACTTCACATCTATGATACCCCGCAGGGGTTTATCTCCTTTTCCGCTTTTAAGAGGCTGTGGCTGAGTTCCGTAAGTGGCTCGAGAATCCAGCTGTCCAGAAATTCCAACTTGGGGCTCTTCAATGCCAACGTCTCCATTACGTTGACTTCCACTGATCAGAAGCAAAAAGCTATACTTAGAATCAGTCCCAGGTAGAGCTCTAAGAAGGTGTAGGCAGGCCCCTCACTAGATAGAGTCTTAGTTGCACTTTGGGAGACCTGGGTCCCCAGGCTGTGGCTAGGGCTGGGCGAACCTCCTGTGGGCCGGATGGTTGGACGCTTCTTTCTAGGAGGACCCTGAATAAAAGAACTCCGTGGCTGTCTGGCCACTCCAGCCAGTCGCACACCTACCGTAGGGTCAGCGGCTCAGTGCTCTGTCTTGTGACTGCTAACGCAAGGCTGCCAGGCAGAGCCCACACCCCAAGTAACAGACTACAGCCCAGCAGCAGCTCCCTCAAGGCCTGTGCCACAGGTCCCCAGGCGTGCTCTTCCAGTGCTGGCAGTGGAAGCCTGCCACTGGAAGCCTGCCAGTGGTAGGCCTGACCCCACCCGCGCTGCTGATTGGCCCCCAGGTCCCAGGGGCCCCAACTCTGTCAGGGGCTTAAAGCGGTGCTCTCACTTTGAAATTTTTGGCTGAGTCCAAATGTAGTAAAGTGGAAGTCCTTCAACCTTAAGGCTTGCAAACCTGAATTTTTAAAAAAATCATTACCTAACCAAAGGATTAAATTATCTTTGTGTATTCACAATGTGTACAGAGTCTTGCTTGAAGTAAACACTCAACATTTTTTTTTATGAATTGGTCCAATAACATTTGATCGAAGAATCAAATCACGTCAACAAACACAAAATGAGTGCTTATTATGGGCAAGGCACTGTGCCAAGCAGCTTGAAAATACGAACACCAAACTGCCATCCCAGTTTTCCATGCGTTATACAATCTGGCTAGGGCAAGATTTAAAAACACTGAAAGTTAAATCTTCCTCAATGAGGTACAAGAATTGAAAGCAAGGTTGCATGTTACTAATTGCCAAAAGAGTGACATAGAACGTAAATAGAAATAGGATAGTACTGAAGAAGTAAGGGAGGGACATACCGAGGGAAGGACTGAGAAAGCTACAAGTAGCGGAGAGTATTGAAGGCAGAGAGTCAAAGTTGTGTTTAGCAAAACATGTAAATGGGAAGAAAAGTTTAGTTGTGGTTACATAGTTCGGTAAGACGTGGATGCTGTGAAAATCAAAAAGAACTATTAAAATAATTTTTAAACTGTTCAGCAATCAAGATACTTTGAAACCTTATAGTGAAAATTTTATGAATTAGCTAAGTGTGAGGTTTATCTAATTTTTTTTTTTTTCTCTAGAGCAGGGCCATCCAATAGGCCTTTCTATTATGATGTCTATGTCTGCATTGTCCATTACCTTTATGTAGCTCTTGGGCAGTTGAAAGGTGGCTAATGTGACTGAGGAAATTAATTTTTTACTTTAATTAATTTTAATTTAAATAGTCACATTCACTGCATCAAATGTATTGAAAATAAAAATGGTTAAATTTAACTGTAGGTTTCCTTATTGGTGGTACTTAGGAGTTCTGTCCCATGATCTACACACTTAAACAATAAGTGTGTTACCAAATTTAATCAAAAGGACCATGTACTAGAGGAAAAATTAGTAATTAGAATTTTTTATTATTCCCAAACTCATGAAAATATCTGCTAACAAGAAGAAGGAGATTACCATTTATTGAATGCCTATCACATTCTGGGCTAGGTGCTCGCATACATTTTCAGTAGCCAGTAGTCTCACAGATGGGAAAAATGGAGGCACGGAGCTATATTCATTCAGAACAATCTAAAAGTTACTAATGGGTCAACAATAAGTATTGGTAAAATCCATTGAAAATTTACTTACTTTTACTTCATACAATGTATGAAGACCAACATCTCAACCAAGCCTCATTATAATTCCCTCATAGTTTTAGAAATTTTGGAAAACGATAATAATTTATTATTTTTTCCTTGTATGGAAGAAATAAGTCACAATATCACCTATCTCAGTTTTAAAAAAGAATTTTAGAAGAAAAATGTTTCAAGGGATTATAGGCAACATGTTTTAAAATCTTGAAAAAATGTAATCTGCAAATACCCAGTACATCTTTCCTCTGACATAAAGCCAATTAACCATCATTTTTGAACCTCAGAATCTTCATATGTTTTAGTTACGTGTGATTCACGTTCAACTATGATTATATATGATTTAAACCTGACTTTGTCATTTTAAAGTGATGATAATGTTCTACAATTGATTGTGGTGGTAGTTGCACAACCCTCAACATATTAAAAAATATTTAATTGAACAGATTAAATGGACTAATTGTATGTTATGTGACATATCTTACTAAAATTGTTAAAGTAAATCATATGAAGAAAATATATTTTCTGTATTTTAGCAATGCATAAATAGATTTTTATTTTCCTTGAATATATATTTCACATGATTGAGT
Organism: Myrmecophaga tridactyla; assembly: GCA_004026745.1. Classification (NCBI taxonomy): domain Eukaryota; kingdom Metazoa; phylum Chordata; class Mammalia; order Pilosa; family Myrmecophagidae; genus Myrmecophaga; species Myrmecophaga tridactyla. The sequence continues at coordinate 5,495 of PVIY010001420.1, read as the reverse complement.
GGTAAAGAAGTTTTGCTTTCTGAGCAGTTGCAATATTTCTGTTTCTGGTTTTGTTTTATGAGATATTTTATCCATCCTTTAAAAAAAGAATGATTAACTGCTTTGAATTTCGGCCTAAATTTTTAGGAGAGCCATCAATAATCTTGATGTATAGAGATTACCCAGTCTGTGCAGGTTTAAGAAAATTACACATGATTTCCACTGGATGGCAGTGGTGTGCAATTATCAGATTTTTGCACTTCACATCCATAAAATTATTACATTATCACAATATTTTCATTCATATTGATTGGTCTTGATAAAAGAAAGAAAATTATCAAGGAAATTACCTTGATAAGGTAAGCAGAGCCCTCATTTTACAGGCGTGGAAATTAATACAAGGAGAAATTGACTAGCCCAAGATTACAGGCCTGGGTGGTAAAGCCAAGGTAAGAATCCAGAATCCTTGACTCAAGTTGCCATCGTATAACTACACAATAACAAGGGCGAGGGACACCGTAGTCAAAGGGAAGAAGAAAATTTAATCTCTATTTTGCCATTGCACCCCATCTCATTAACCCCTAAAATATTGACTCCATGTATATTATTTCATATAATCCTAACATATAATCTTAAATTATTAACTCCATGAGAGAAGAGTGATAATTTTGCTTAATACTATATCCCTTGAGTATAGCATAGTACCTAACACATAGAAGAGAGTCAAAAAACATTTCTTGATTTAATAAACGGAAAAATTAATTACTTATGTTTGACAACAACTATTCCATTTAGTAGGTTACATTATTTCCACTTTATAGTTGAGGAAACTGAAGCTGGAAATGTGAACTTGTCCAAGCTCACCCAATGCAATGGTATCATGTAATTCAATAATATGACATTATTTGCATTGTATGTTTACATGTAATATTTTCACAATAGAAAAAGCTCTGTGAGCCCAGAGAGCATGTCTTTCATATTCCCCATTATATGTCGAGCTCCTGACACAGATCCTTGAACATGGTAGGTACTCAACAAATATGTATCTATTTGACTTCATAGTAACCCAGCCCTTGACCACTTCCTGGTTTATTCCTTTTACTTCATTCCAATGCTGCTAAATCCAGGCCTTGTCTCTGGATTTCTGCTGGTTTTCTGCCAACGTTTCCTCTACTGTCGGTTACAAGAAGCCTTTGAAGCCCACTTTGCTTTCACCCCTTCAATTTCTCTAGTTCACAGCCGAGCAGTCCACCTTTTCTGTTTTCAAACTTCCAGGTGTGCTTGAGAAAGCTGAGATGAGTTGAGCAGCATATGGAATTGGTTCTGGTTTTGGCTCAGTTATCTGTATATCTATGATCTTTGGCTATTCTGTGGGCTTCAGTTTCATCTCTAATAAATGAGGCTGGAAATGAATGATCAACTATCACCTCTAAGGCTCTACGATTTTAACTCTGACCTCTAGTGGCCCTCTACTGAGCCTATGAACAAAATGGCAAGATAGAGGAAAAAATACCTGGGCTTTGGTGGTGGGGTAAAGAAAGCGCTGGAAAAGGCTGTGCACCAGGTGGGGCCATTCTGGCCACTGAGAGCCAGGATTGCACACCTGAAGCTCTGGCCTCAGACAGGTGGGACTGGAACGCCGCACCCGGCGAGGCTCCCCCGCGCCGCCAGAGGCCGCTGCAGGCCGCTCTCCGGAAGCCGGCGCCCAGTGCGGTCGCTCAGCGCCCGGTGCCGGACTCCTGCGTCTTCCGGAAGCGGGTGCCGGCCCCGCAACGGCTAGGTGGGAGATCGCGGCGGTGGCGGGCGCAGCGGGAACGACAAGGACTGAGGGGGAACAGGGCCTGGCTCCAACGCCGGAGTGGAGCGCCATGGACGAATCCGGCAGTTGTGCGAGCGGCGCAGGCTTTCGCCCGGGCGTAGACAGCCTGGACGAGCCCCCCAACAGTCGTATTTTCCTGGTGATAAGCAAGTACACGCCCGAGTCCGTGCTGAGGGAGCGCTTCTCGCCCTTCGGCGAGATACAGGACATCTGGGTGGTGCGGGATAAGCACACCAAGGAGTCCAAGGGCATCGCCTTCGTCAAGTTCGCCCGCAGCTCGCAGGCCTGCAGGGCCATGGAGGAGATGCACGGCCAGTGCCTCAGCCCAAACGATACGAAGCCCATCAAGGTGCGGGTGACCGGGTAGGAGTGCCTGCAGGGCGTTGTTCGAAGTGGGTCTTTCGGGTCTCTCCTCTCATGACTCTGTTCTTGATGGGGAGTTGCGGAAAGTCTGTCTTTCCCTGGAAACGACCAGGTAGCAGCGGGGACGGCGCCGGGGAGAGGGTCTCTTCCGCTCCGCTTTGCGCTATGCCCTGCCAGGAGGGAGATGGCTGAAGGAGAGAATGTCTCCCCCAGGAGCGGACGAGATAGCCTCTGGCTTTCCGGGGGCGGGATGGCGTTGGGGAGAGGGGCTCTCGAGTGCCTCCTTCCTCCCAGGCTGCACCCGGGCACGGTGGGGAGAGGAAGGAGAAGAGAACGTCCGCACGTTCTAGGCCACCGCGGGGACTGGGCAGCAGAGCTGCAGCGGCTGGACCTCCCCGCCCTTCTGCCCATCACCCATCCAGAACTCTCCTCCACTGTCTAACTTTGGCGGTGGCCTGCTTAGAGGATTTTTCTGACCCTCCTACCTCAGACGTCACGGTTTATCACATGTAAAAATGGTAACTTTGCTTTCCCAAGATAGGTATGGGACTTTTGGCAAAACTGCAATAAAAAGAGGCCCTCTGGCGTTGGCATTTTCCCAGTATCAAGCAAAAGTATGCATGTGTATAATATCGGTGCAGGGGATTAAAACTGCTACTGTTACATCTTCATCTCAATTTTGTGATTTTAAAGAATTATTTAAAATAAGCCCTATTTGTGAAGGTATTAATAACATACATTTGGTTCTTGACCCTCTCTATTCTGCCCTTTTTCTTTGACAGTAAACTGATATAAGAGCCAAAGCATTTTGATGGTAGTGTGGGTTTTGTGTTATTAAATGCTTCTTTATATTCTCTGACTTCATCCTGGTGGTATTTATATTAAGTTTCCTCACTTACAGTAAGAGTGATTTTGAGGTTTATTACAAATAATCTATGCTTTTAGCCTAGTACCTAGGCCAAGGAAAGCCCTCACTTAACCTTGTTAGTTAGTAGTAGCCAAATGTCATTCCTTGCATGAAATCTGATCAGGATCCAATACTGAGAATCTGGCAGTTGCTTAAACTGCCCTGTGGTAATAGTTACTGTGTGTGTACTGTTGTTGGAGCCGTCCACAAAAATTTTCTTTTCCCCTCAACTTTCTTCCCATTAAATACAGAAAATTAAGGAGAGTGTTAATATGGATTTATATAAATGTAGAACCCGTAATCATTTCAGTCTCTGGAGGTCTTCCCTTTACCTCTGTCTACAAAAGAGGTAGATCCCGGGGCATACCAACAATACAGTACACAGGGGACATTCCCTTTCCTCCTCCCTTGACCCTTTGAAATGAGTCAAATCAAGGCACCAAGAAAATTCCTTCTGAGGCCACAGTATATACTAGATCAGGGGTTAGCAAACTTTTTAATAAAGGGCCAGATAGTAAATACATATAGTCTCTGCCACATATTCTTTCTCTGTTTTTTAAACAGCCTTTAAAAATGTAAAAATAATTCTTTACATTCTTTACAAATGTAAAAACAGAGCACTTTACTTTGCTGACTTTACTTTGCTGCCACATATTCTTTCTCTGTTTTTTTAAACAGCCTTTAAAAATGTAAAAACAATTCTTTTACATTCTTTACAAATGTAAAAACAGAGCACTTTACTTTGCTAACTCCTGTACTAGCTTGATCATTTTTATCTCTTTCTAATTATGACCATCATAGCTTAGCAGAGAGAATTTTTATATTTATAGTATAACATGTGGGCAAACAAAAAATGCCCCAATATGAAACCTCTGGACTCTCCTTGAATAAATTCCCACAGAGAAATTAAATTAACACTAAAATGTTTTTAGCCAGGGAGTAATTAAAATACTTATTCTTAAAGAGAATTAAAGTTTGCAGTTCTTTTTTCATATTTTTATCTGCTCAGTTTTAGTTAGAGAGTTGTTTCACTACAATGCCTAGCTGGACAGTCTGGGTTCATTCTTCAGCAACTACAGTTTTTGGGCTGTTATCCACTGGATCCAAAGTAGGTTTAAGAAAAAAAAAACTACAGTTAATTAATTAAACTTATCAATTAATCAGCTTCAATTTTTTTCATGTGCTTTGCTTTCACAATGTTCCAAAGGATCTACACTATAAATAAGACTATCATAGTGCTAGGCCTACAGCCAGAACAATTGTCCAAGTTAAAGTCATGCTGTGACTAGCTTTGTTATCTGGAGGAAAGGGGGGAACCTAGAAAAGAGCAGAGAAAAATCTTGGTTTTAGTTTTGCAAGAATGCCCCTTACCTATAGTCCATAGTACGTAAATGTAAAATCTCAGGAAAAAATATTCTATTCGAAGGTTAATTATTATCCTTGTGTTCCACATAGATACTGTCTCTTTTATCAGAGATTTCAAACATTCCAGTCTAATAAAATATAGAAATTTGTAACATGATGGTACCTCCAATCTCAACTCTTAACTGAGGCTCCTTCCCCCCCTAGTATCTTCCCATATACTTATAAATTACTTATTGTATTTCCCTATAAATCATTATTTACAAGTACAGCCTGTAGACTAATTTTCTAGTGGACCATTTCTCTATTATTCAATAAGTACCTCATATTGTGCTTGGCATATAGTGTAGGTTTATTAAAGGAACAACTGGACGTAGACTCTATCTAGGGATATGTCTCATCTCTTTCTTGTAAGTAAGGTCTTATATCTTTATGACAGGCTGTTTTCCAAGAAAAGTCCTGTCCTTCTTTTCCCACAACTCCAGTATCCTATTTTTTCAATATTTCTAAAATTCCATGGCTTTTTAAGCTCTGTACCCTTTTGGCTGCTGCCTCTTACTCTTGAATGACATACAAAAGTATGACATATAATATATGATATATAAAGAAATAAACCCCAAGTATTCTTATGTATTGATTTAAATAATTTTATTACATTTCTTCAAGTTATTTTTATAATAAAACTCTGTAAATAAACCTACAATCCTAATTAGAGACTTTGACATTCCTCTGGAATAATTATAAAACAAAAACAAGTTTACAAGTTAAATAAGTCAATACTACCAAAGCAAATTGAATTCCTATTAATAACTTAATGTGATATATTCAGTAAAACCAAATTGCCAGTAGTAGAAAAATAAAACCACACCTCTTGTCCTTTGCATTTTCCTGTTCACAGAGATGATCCAGATTTGATTATTTTACCTCTTTTTTAAGATTAATATTAAAAAGGAAACAAAAAAATATGACCATCTAGGCTTAAATCCAACTATATCAACAATTAACATTAACGTAAATGGGCTAAACATTTCAATTAAAAGGCAGAGATTGTCATACTGGGTTTAA